>CM046879.1:417873406-418168424 GCA_025667525.1 Glebionis coronaria | reverse complement strand
TTAGGTGGTGTTTGTTTTAGTAAGATATTTTGTGTCTTGAATCTGACTACCCGCATCTTACTGGTTAGAGGGTGGTCACAAAGTCTGAATCTGAATGATAATTTGTTGTTTGATTTTTATAATTGTCTGAATCGTTTTAATTGTCTACTTTTTAAGTATAGTATATATTAAATTATAATAACACGATAAAAATTAAAACAAAATTAATCAAAAAATTCACAGAAATACGGTTCCGGTTCACTTAACTCGATTTTTTTTATTATTGCTTGCATTAGTCGGTGCCGCTAAAACTAGCTCAACACACATAAACATATAATGGCATATATACATCACTGTGCTTTTTTTTTTCTTTTGCCATATCGAATTACGCAATAGGTTTTTAGATATGAGCTTGGCCCAATTGAACTAATAAGTAAATTGTGAGCCCAATACCATAACCCTAAGCCTAGTAGTATATAATACAAGCAACACACTTATCCATTTTTTTCTTCAGTAAACACACACCAGAATACAAAACCAGCCGCCACCAAAATTGGTTTCCAAAAAAAAGGCACCACTGCAAATTTTTTTATTTGTTTTTGTAATGCTAAAACTTGAAACAGATGCTCTTGTAATCTTTTCTTTATTTCAAAACAAAAATCACCCTTTAATCCGAATTGCTGTTTTTCTCTTGAATATCGTGACCAGAGTGATTTTTTTCTTGACTTCTAATTTTCCAGAGATTCTATTATTTGTTTGTATGAAAGATGTTTATTTATCTTTGTTTTTTTATATTGTATATATAATATTACAGTGATATTCTGAAAGGCTAAAACATAGTCAGATCTGCTCAACTCCTCTGACTTGATCAGAAAGAACCTATATTAACGCCTCTGACTCTGACTGAAAAAAACAAACACCCAAAAGGTCTGACCGCGTCTGACCGGTCATAGAGACTCAGACACCATTCTGACATATTTTTCAAAAAACAAACACAACCTTAATGTATACGTGTAAGATGTCAATTGGTTCTTATTGTTTTTATGTTAAAGAGTGATTTTCACATGAACGCAAATCTATATATATATATATATAATATAATATATATATATATATATATATATATATAATATATATATATATATATATATATATAATATATATATATACTATATATATATATATATATATATATATATATATAATATATATACTATATATATTATTATATATATATATATATATATATATATATTATATATATATATATATATATAATATATATAATATATTGATATATATATATATATATATATATATATATAATATATATATTATATCATATATATATATATATATATATATAATTATATATATATATATATATATATATAATATATATATATATATATATATATATATATATATATATATATATATATATATATATATATATTATAATATATATATATATATATATATATACTATATATATATATATATATATATAATATATATATATATATATATATATAATATATATATATATATATATATATATATATATATATATATATATATATATATATATATATATATATATATATATATATATATATATATATATATATATATATATATATATATATATATATATATATATATATATATATATATATATATAGAGAGAGAGAGAGAGAGAGTTAGGTTAATGTGGTGTATTAGCTTATAATTGTTAAAATAAAAAGTAATTTAGACCATTAGATGTATAGATGATGATGTCATTTATTAAAAATTAATTTCATGGTATTAGTATGATAAACTTGACAATTAATGGCACTAGTACCTTATTAATTAAATGATGTTAAAGCCATCATTAAGTCAAATGAGTCATTTTGCACTTTTTATTTTTGCATTTAATACATTGATACAATAGTGTTTTTTAATATTGTGACCAAAACTTGGTATGTTAAATGTCTTTTCAAACATTATAAATATTAAATATGAACCAAAATTTATGATACGTATTAATATACAAATGACATATGCATGATACTTAACTTTTGTAAACTTATACACGACGATTGATACATGATCGGTACATCGTAGCTTTTAGAAGATTAAATCTCTACGGTCTTTTCTAAAACGACAACAACAAATGAAAACCTGATTCATCACAAGAATATATGATACATAATTAAAAAAATATACGACAATAAACTTTTAACTACTTTGCTAGATGGCTTTACTCGTACACGAAGACTAACTCGTACACGAAAGCAACTCGTACACGAAGAGCAATTCGTACACGAAAAGAAACTCGTACAAAAATAACAACTTGTACACGAAGAGAAAATCGTACACAAAGAACAACTCGTACGTGAAGAGAAAATACTACACGAAGAGCAACTCGTACACGAAGAAACAACTCGTACACAAAGAGCAACCCATACACGAAGAGCAACGCGTACACGATAAACAACTCATAAATGAAGAGATATTCGTAAACAAAGAATAACTTATACACGAAGAGGGATGATACACGTGCATTAGTAGCGACACATGTGTAATATCATGGTCGTCTCTAAAAAAATTATATGTAAAGTTATTACAAATTGCAACTTCATATGAAAACATATGCAGACTTTCAAATTGGCAAGCCATGTGTCAGTGTCATTTCTGTTAGTACCAATCATCGTAACTTTTAGAGGATTAAAACTCTATGGTCTTTTACAAAAAAGCATGCATGTAATTTATAAGAAAATGGAGGGATTGAATCATTAAAGTGACGATTGGAAGTTTTGAAGAAAAATAAAACGTATATTAATTGTTAAATGGTGATGGTCAAATAAAGATTACTTAATATACATTTAATAGTATAAAGAATAATTAATTTTACTTTTGATTATAATTAAGTGTAATTAATGTCTACCTTAATCAAACTAGCATATCTAACAGTTTACAAGGCTTTTTATTTTAATAATTTTAAGGTACTACACTATTTTAACTCAAATATATATATATATATATATATATATATATATATATATATATATATATATATATATATATATATATATATATATATATAGAGAGTGTAACTTTATTTGCAGAACTCATTTAAGTGACGGAACTCACATAACTATTTTTTTACTCTTAATTATGCAAAATGTACAATACCTAATACAAAATGGTATTTTTGAAAATATCTATGACTTACTTCTGAAAAGTTAAATAAGTTAGGGGTAAATTCGGTACTTATCTTATCCTTGAAATTAGTTAATTAAAAAAATGATTCATTTATTTAATAACCGTATGTAACTTCTCCAAGATCATTTCCTCTTTCTTCCAACCTCAAAACCTAGCCGCCATGTATCAAAAGCCTCCATTTACAAGTTCTTAAATCTATGATCACCGCCATCGTATAAGATACCAGATCCAAAACTGATTAATAGTCGCGTATAATCGATTTCGATTAAATCGAAACACGACGCAACCCTATATTGTCTTATTCTGATTGTTTTTAGTAATGTTATCCTCAAAAATGTAAGTACTTCAAAGCTTCGTTATTATTATTAAAAAAAAGCATGACACTTTTGATGACCATGGTTGTTTATTTGCTTAATCTGTGATTTTGTATTGAGTAATTTATATACGGTGGTGGGTACTATATAAAATGGTCAAAATATTTAACAACAACTTTATTCATTATTTTATAGTGTTATGTTGATGTCAATAGAAATCATAGAATTAGGTGGTGATGTTGTTCCTATTTGCAACCATGCTAGTATTTAAGTCATGCCTTTTATTCACTTGTTGGTTGAAAAAGAATAAGCATCTTATAAGTCTTATTTTTTACGATTGAATATTGATAATCGTATAAGTGATCATTGTATAAGTGAAATGGTTTTAATAGGTTGGTAAATAATTTTTGTGATGAACTGGTTTTGTTTTTCCTTGTGCAGTTTATGTAACATTTTTTTTAATCGTTACATGTAAAAAAACAAGTATGTTTCTATTAAATTTAACTTAAAAAAAATATGTATGTACTTTCAAACATACATGATCAATTGATCTTAAACATGTATATAGTGTCAAACATACATATTTATAAAGTATTAAACATGTATGTTTTTTTATTCTAAAACATGTTTATAAAGTGAAACATATATGTCATGTATAACATGTATGTTTTTAAACTATAAAACATGTATGTTTTTTTAAAAAAGATGTATGTTTTTGTTTCATAAAACATGTATGTTTTTTTCATAAAACATATATGTTTTTTTATAAAACATGTATGTTTTTTATAAAACATGTTTGTTTTTTTATAAAACATGTATGTTTTTAACTATAAAACATGTATGTTTTAACTATAAAATATGTATGTTTTAACTATAAAATATGTATGTAATGTCAAACATACATGTTTATAAAGTAAAACATGTGTTTTAGTTAGTTCATTTAGGTTTGCAATAATTACATTTTTTTGTTTGGTATAGAGAAAGATTATGCATATGTGCTATTTTTTAATTATAACTAAAAGAACATTTTCTATTTTTTTTGTTAATTTTTATTGTGTAGGTTAGTATCATATTGGCGAAGACGATGGTAGCATCGGACACCTGAAAGTGGATTCACACTATACGAAGATAATTGGCGGCTTTTGAAGATGTGCATTTATGCTCTTTAAGGCGAGAGCATATGTTATAACGAATTTGATGGGAAAACGAAAGTATAAATATGTTTTTAAAAGACGTGCATGTATGTTATTGGAAAGCGCGCACACATATTCGAAAGAATCTGATGAAAAATATCAAATAAATGTATAGTTCAATTAGATTCCCATATTTTTTGTTTTCTAAAAGTTTGTATTGTGATTGTATCTTAATTTAATATCAAATACTTTATGTAACATTTATGTTTTTGGCCTGCTGTAAGTTTGCATCATCTACAAACACACATATGTATTTTAGTATTTGAATTTTGGAAAGAAAAAAAAATTATTTCAAAAAACAAAATACAAAAATCAATTCCTACATAAAGAAAAAATCAATTCCTAGAAACAGTCAGACATTTTAAAAACATGCACGTTGCATTTTTTTAGTAGTCATTTAAAACCGGGATTTAATTAAAAAGATCAAAAATAGTGTTAAATATGTCTTTTACTATTATACCCTTTTTCATTAAACAAAAACATTTAATCTATAAAAAAAATTGATTGGTCTAGAGGAGTTATGCAAGTTCTTTCACTAAGATATGTTCTGTAAATAAAGCTCCCCTATATATATATATATATATATATATATATATATATATATATATATATATATATATATATATATATATATATATATATATATATATATATATATATATATATATATATATATATATATATATATATAATTTGGATCAAATGAGAACTTTTTAAAGTTATAAATATAAGAACTCAATCAGCTATGGACAAGTGGAAATTATACATTAAAAAAACTGAAAATTAAACATGAAAATAAAAGGGTATTATCGGTATATTGCACATTAAAGCCTAATAACTATATTAAAAATCATAACAGGAAGCCTCCATCTCATTCATACTCATCCTAACAAAAACACATTCCTCTTTATCTCCCCTGAATACTCCACCGCCACTTCAAAACCGACGACCGACCATCATTGCCGCCTCGATGTTGCTTTCGTGCCACTTTTATCTCTAGCGTCAGCCTTGTCGCCCCTTGCTGCTACCCGAAAACCCACCACTAATAAAAACCAGGATATACAAAATTATAGATCTGTAGTGCTATAACATTTTTTTAAGATCTGATGGTATAACGTTGTGAGAATGAGATGTTGTTAATGAGGTAAGTGTAGTGACACCGGAGTTTGCCACGTCGTTGGAAACCGTGGCCCTTTTAGATCGGTTCACAATGATATATTGTTTTTAGATCTGCTGTTATGACGTTGTGCTTGCTGGTACACCATGTACATCGGGTACACATGGTACATCATGGTAATACGGACCACCGTCCGTCATTGTGTCGCTGGTGTAGCCGGTACACTAGGCTCGGTGATGCCCTTAAAACCACAATGTGCCATCATGGCGTCGCTGGTGTAGCCGGTACACCAAGTAAACCGGACCATCGCTCGTCATTGTATCGTTGGTATAGCCGGTACACTAGGCACGGGGTAGTAGGTACACCAGGTTTGTGATGTGGTGGGTTTGGTGTGGTTGATGTAGCAGTTATGTGATGTATACATCATGATGTATCTGGTGTATCAGATCATGCTACAGCCTAGTTTATTCAGTGTTTGTTAGATGTGATTTCTTTACTAAAATATTTGTGGTAATGTATCAGCTTGTTTAGGTAAGTTTGAATACGATTATTTAGGGAAGTCTCCATTTGCATCGGTCTTAAAACAGAATGAATATAAGTTATTCAACATATTCAGTTTTGAAATGGATGGTGTACAATATACGTGGGTATCAACAAGGGTGCACTATATTGCATTGATTTTTTTGTACATCAATAATTTTTTATATTTGTTTAATTTTTTAAATGTTTAATAAATAAATTATCCATTAGTGATGCGTACAGAATAAATGAGTTACCTAATTTCCGTTTAATTCTCTAGATACCCTTATTTAATGACTATTTCCTTTGATCATTCATTAATCTCATCTAAGACTAACTAACAGATCCAATGGTTGTTATTAGTTTTTACTTTTATAATTTTAAGTTTGATCTTACAATAACCTCCCTCTATATATATATATATATATATATATATATATATATATATATATATATATATATATATATATATATATATATATATATATATATATATATATATATATATATATATATATATATATATATATATATATATATATATATATATATATCTTTACATTATATATAACAGGAGGAAAATGCCACATAAGCGGTCATTAAATCCATGTCATCAATTCATTTTTAGCAATTTTGGAAATTCGTTTTTTGTTAACAATTTTCGGAATTTCTGTTTTTGTAAAAGATTTGGTATTATATTATAAAATTACCCTAGCAAGGCTCGAACTAAAAATTTGTCTTTCCTATGATTCAAACTCGGGTGTAAAAGGCCCAGCAACAAGTACCTCAACCATTAGACTATACCAATAGTTGTGATATTCAACACAAAACCATATCTATATACGCATAAAAACATTGAAAGAACATCGTTCTTATTAAACCCCTAATATCTCATTCTTAACAAAAACCCTGATTGCAAAAGCTAAAATCATTCGTAAGCCCTAATCTCATGTCGGCCATCTGCGAGTGTTTAATAGCCATTGTAGACAACAATATCATGACTGGTAATTATATTAAAACTGATATCATTGTTAACTGTTTTATGATCTATTTGTCTGTGTTGAGATCTTGTGATTATGTTGGAACTTGGAAGTATCCATAAAGTGAATTTCGTGATTTCAGCAAAGTTAACATAATCGTGCATTGTGCTTCTGAGGTCTTTATGTTGACGCATTTTATTTGTTTATTTATGTACCAGCCGTAGGTTTTGGGCAATGATTTTTTTTAAAGTCTGTAAATATATATGCTGCAGATGGGGAGGTTCAAGATGAAGTGCTTGGAGATGATACAAAATATGAACTCCTTCTAGAGTCGGAACTTGAAACCCTGAGTTCAGTGCACCAGTGAGCAACTTTTGTTTACGCGTTTAATGCGTTTAATGTAATTCAATATGCAAATTAATTAAACACTAATAGCTGAAAAATTATTCCTGATGTTAGAATTGTATGCAAGTCAGATGAATTCGTTGCAACCTACAATTAAGTTTTTCTGGGTATGTGTTTGCTGCAACTGATTTTAGCACCACAATACCACTTAATCTAAAATCTTTTTTGCCGCTGATGGCTGCTTTGAGTTCACTGAATGACATCAAACTTTAAAAGTCAAATGGTAGTTGAATTATGGAGTTTGCTTTAATGTACTTATATCTGTGTTGCTAAAGCTGTTAAATGGTACATGTGGCAGTGTATACTGGTATGATATATGATCTCACATTATAGTTGATTTGTTGGGTCCTCTAATTGTCTTTCTAATCTTACGATCAATTCATTGGGATTAGAGTTTAATCATATCCTAAATTAGAATCATAGTGGCCTGATTAACAATATTTAAAACTTCCCATGTACAGGTAAAGCATAATGGTTAAACGTTCACAAGAAATCAACTATAATGTGAGATGCCATAGTCAAAGCAAGGTAGGTGTTTTTAAGAACGATCAAGTATTCAAATATAAGCTTCCAGTGTCTATTATATTAGTCAGGTTACATAATGGCCTTGGGACACGATGAATGAATCTAATAACGTTCCTCACTATCCATTTTGTAAATTTCAAGTAAAACAGTAACATAAGTTTTAATATAGTTTTCCCATATGTCTATATATATACAGGTTCTGGATTTCTTTTATATATTGGTTTGTAAATATCACTAAGTCATGTCAAAGAATGTGCAGTCTCTTTATAAAGCAACAATTGAACTTAAGTTTCGCACAAGTCTTTTAGTTTTGACTACCCTTGATGTCATTTTATTTGGAAAACCTTCGGCCATTGAGGTCGTTCAAGGAATGATAACTGGTCTAGCTTGCATTACCCTCGCAGCAGGTTAACACGCAATTTGATTTTACAACTTAATGTTCATACATGATCCCTTTATGTGTATGAAAAGTGACATATTAAATTTCATCATATGATTTCAACCATCGATTAATTTGAGTTTTGAAATGAAGGGATTGTGCAATCACGGGCTGCAGTAGTCTATAGAATACTCGCTGGTAGTGTTTGCTACAATAGGTACATATCAACATTTATGTATTATATCTATGCTTCGTTTTGCAGTTTTTAGTTGGTTAAAGTTGTGATGTTTTATGTTCAACGTAAGTACGTCCATGGCGTAATCATCTTAGGTCCACCCATGGATTGATTAGCTTTATGTGAAGCTTATATGTAGCATAAAAATTGAAACTTTAAAATCCTCAAATCTTTGATGTTGTTCTTGGATCAAGAAACTCATTTTTTGTATTTCCTAGTAATATGAATCCACTACCGACGTTTATAATGAACATTTGATGGAATTTACGATAAACAAAAGCATAGATAACCAATCAAAAAAGAAAAGAGTTTAAAAGATACTTAGCCGAAAGTCGCCCAACTGTATTTTATTATACCTACAACATGTTCAAAAATTTTATTCGGCACCTTATATGTTGTTACAGAAAAAACATAAATTTTGTGATATAATTGAAAATCAATGTCAACACCCGCCCAAACATTAAATCAAAAATATTTAAAAATAAATCCGCACAAAATGATAAAAAAACAAAAAACCTAAATAACAGAGTCCCATGTACGATGTGATCTAAAAAAGGATGCAGTAACAGAGTTCTATGTATGATTGATGTAACGAACACTCCTGTTAACAAAGAAAGGTAACCAATAAGTAGTTTTGTTAAGATGACAAGAAAAATTATTATAAACCGATATTAAACTTTGGTATGCGTCATCTGAGTGGACTAAATCCATATCAGGCTTCAAGGGTTGTAGAACCGGGACAAAGTTCACAAACAACCATGGCACCTTAGGTATATATTTTTACCTCTTTAACTTAAATTTATATGATTCATTCGTTTCAGCTTTAGTTTTTTTTGAATAATCACTCTCATGATACCTACCGACAGTTGGGCATTTCCCGGAACCAACTGGTCATGGGGCACACACATAGCAATGGACTTCCGGTATGTCAATTTTAATATTAAGAACTTTCCAGTTCTGGGATAATCGTTGTTTTAGATCAAAAGCAAAGCCTGTTAGAATCCTCATGGGGCAGGTATTGTAAAAAAACACTTTGATGAGAAGAATGATAAAACCTAACTAATTTTTTTGGGGACGCATACGAAAGCATGGATAGCCAACACAAGTTTGATCAATTTGCAATAAACTGTTTTGGTCCAAACCAAAGCTTACCATTTTGACGTAATTTACCTAAAAGGTTAAACTCTAAAACCCATTTTGACCATTAGTCAACGCGTCCTAATTCTTCCTATTTCTCACCTTCCTTACTGCATTGAAAGGAACACTAAAGGTGATTTATTCACAACTTCATGTTCAAAGGCGCCAATAGTTAAAAGACTGGTGGTGACACCTTCTGTTGTAGCAGGCAAGAGTTTTCTTCGTATACGGCCAAGGTGGTACAAGAAGAACATATCTTTGAAAAGCAATAATCTGTACACTCTGTTCGGAAGAAAAGATAGTTCTTGCTGTTGTGTCAACAAGTATTGCATCCGTGTCATTACCAGCTGGTCGCACAAACTTCCTCTCGACTTGACAGTCAAATCTATATGTGCAATCAAGAAGAATACCCAGTCCATTGCTTTTCCAAGGACCAAAAGTAAAAAAGTAAAATTAACAAGTTTCCGAAAGCATGATAAGGTTTTGGATTTGATTTTACTCTCTGACAACAAGGTCAATGAGCCAACATAGACTGATGAAGCGACCGGGAATGAGGAGATAAAGGTAGTTGATAGTGATTCGATTGATATTGTTTTCTTTTTAAGTCCCTACATTTCTTTAAGCCTCATGTTATTATAAATGCTTGCTGCAGTAGATTTATCATTGCCACATTCCTATACATTGTGCTCAAAGTATAGAAGGTAATCTCGGCCCTTGATTAACATGTCCCTGTCAATCAGAATCCCGGTGCTCATAACAGTGCGAAAAGATAGGACACGTATATCAACACAAAAAGAATATTGTACTCTGCTATGGGATCAGGTTCCTTAGGGAGGAAGAAGTGATGATGCTGAAGCGTTCGCAAAGCTTCTAGGATGATTACATGTCAAATGTCCAGTTGCTAAACTATCCAAGACAGGCAAAGGAGATGAAGTAGACGGAGAAAAGCTTTCGTAGCTGTTTCATGGACGTATTTTAGAGGTATAGATATCAGCACACTTGCTTTCTTTTATGCCATTAAGTTTTTTTCTTTAGAACTGCTCTTCTTGCTCTGCAATAATTTTATGGCATAGAGGTGTTTTAGTATTTCTCTTTAACTGTCTTTAAATGTGTAGGATTACCTCAAGATAATCAAGTGGCAGCTTCCAGTTCACTATCAACCTTAATGAGCAATCATTCCCCCTGATGAAACCAACTTTGATGCCACCCTTAGCTAGCACAAGGAATTCATAAACTCCTGACAAAAAGATATCCTCAGATGAAGTCATGTAAGTTTAGATCAGTTATGAGGGAAAATTGGGCTGGTACAACTAACACAGATCACATCAGGTTTATATATCAATCTTCCTTCTAGAAGAGGAGGGTTCATAGTCTTATTTGAAAGAGATTTGGATGACTTATAGTTACAATGAGAAGATGGAAAGAGGATGCTGAAGAGATTTATGGAAAGAATGACAAAAGTTAGAGAAGAAAAAAAGAACATATGAATTTACTATTGTGTCTCACTTAGCAGGTTAGTCCCATTTCTTTGTGATTATCATTTAAGTTAACTAATTGGTAATTTTCACGATTCCACGACACTTAGGGTGACAACTTTTGGAGATTTGAAGGAATTATTCCTTTTAAAGGTATCCTGAGATAAAGGAATTGCAACTTCCATGTATGTTCATCCATATGTTGACTATGAGTGTAGGTGTATTGAATATTGGCTAAATAAGAAATAGAACTTTTTTCTTATATTAGCCTAAATAAGCCCTGATAAATTTTGTTTGCTGCAGTAACCCATATTACCAAAAAAACTCTGAAAAAATAAGGACGTTACTACTTATTTTATTAACAGATAAGCACAAACTTGAAATAAGCGGGTGTTGCAGATCGCATATTTTTTCTACTTTGTCAATATGTCAAACCGGAACATTGTACCATGTGGTGTTGCTGCAGTAGAAATAGTGGTCAGGTAATGGCTCCTAACTACTATTAGATTGTTGGATCACGAGTATGGGTTAGGGGTATTACTTTTTACACGATAACTTATGAATGGACTGATACTGGAAGTTTTTATGTTGGTAAAATGCGTAAATTAAAAACGGACTTGATATTATAAGAGTGAAACAGTTGGAGATAACGGTTAGGTGGATGTTGTCTCACACAAAGTTCGACTTCTAGGGGCTGAACTACAAAGGAAATCAAGGATGCTCATCGTTTAATCTGAGTATTTCTTTAAGAGCATATCAAAACACCCCTTAAGGCGTACTCTATAAGTTTAGGATCTAGAATCACTTCCCAGATTGATTTCTGTCTTGGACGCATGAAATTCTTCACATCTTCTCTAAAAAATGACATACTTGCACCTCAAATTGCACAAAAGTATGTTAGAATGATTTACTCCAAAAAGTAAAAAGTTCAGTTGCAACAATCTTCTTGCATTGTTACAGGTGGTCTGCAAGAGTGTCAGGTTCAAGGACTTAATAAGGTACCCAAATAACCCTTAATAACCATTTTATGTCTTTTATTTTTTTTCTCATTGTTCTTTTCATGGTCGGGTATTTTAGGCCTGGAGGTAGGTTTATTGGTGGAAAAGATGGTGGACGTAGCGATCACAAGTTCAGTTGGGAGTATTCAGATGGTTTGGACTATTCAGGTGGCAACAAGATAAGAGACAAAACCCTTATACATTACTTACATCACGTCTCTCTCAATCCATGCAAATCGATAGGATCAGTGTTTCAAGTAATTGGATTTACTTTGCACTTTAGTTTTTAGAAGATTTAATATTCAAACCTCATGTGTCACTGTGACTGACATTTAAAATGTTCTTTTTTACAGTCAATATGTACAAGTAGGATAGTTTGTTCCTTTGGGATTTGTTGCTTCATAAATATTATGTATAGCAGCTACAATTACAGTTTCCGCTTCTTGGACATCATCAGCACCTGTGAGGAGTGAATTTGAACATGGGAGGATTTGTTGCTAATGTGGTTGCTACTGTAGCTAATGGTAATTTTATCAACTCCATATATTGTGTTTGATGCATACTATCTGTAGCTCAAATCCAGTTCTGTAGCATTTCCTAAACAAAAGAATTTGTGCGGTCTATGATTGCATATGCGAAATTATAGTGGTTGAATCAGGCTTCGCTGTCACACAACCCAACTGTTGTGGTGCAGGGTGGCTCAACCGGTGGATATATGTGCTCCTGCTCCACAAGGTCAAGGCGGTTATCGTAGTGCTCCTGCTCCACAAAGTGAAGGTGCTTATGGTGGTGCTCCTGGTGATGCACCTACAAACGTCAAGCAATGTGATGGAACATGTGAGACAACCTGTGGCAATGCTCGCATATGGTTGAGTTTAGGTGAAGGCTGTTGCGCCCTATATATTTGGGCTATTATTGTAGATATATTGATATGCAAGGGTAAAGTTAGATAACTTTTTTGTACATCTCAGTTTCTTTGTTACTTAAAAGTGGAAATATAGAAGCTGGAACGTCTATCAAAACCCAACCAAACCCCTCTTATCAAGTCTTTATCCAGTCTAGAATTTGAGGTTTGATTTCTTTGTTCTTATTGAATTTGCTTATACTCTAGATGTTATTCTCAGTCTCATTTAATATAATTTTCACATTTTTAATTTTTAATTTTTAGTGTTCTTTGTAGAGTCATATGGTGTTATGTATTTTTATATGTAATCTATGTCACGTTTGGTTGTAAAGTTACGGCCAGAAATTAGTATTTTTGACTAATGACAATTATGGTTGGTTCATCTTGAAGTGTTAGTAACATTTCAACTGTGATTGGTTAACATTAATAGCATACCACATATGGCAAAATTTAATACATTTCTTTTCTCGTATGTGGGTTGCAGGAACCACATGGCAAGTCTTTTAGAATCGGATAACTTGGTCATTCACATTATAAAAGATATTGTTGATACTTGAGACTCAAAATCAGTAATCGAGGATATTAAAAACGTCGAAGGCCGTAAAGCCGGGTTGTAATTTGTATGTTTAAACCAATGTTTTCAGACCCGGTTTTGACCGAAAAAATGGGTCATATTGACCTGGGTTTCATATTTTCGAAACCTGGCTAGACCCGTCGGATCTGGGGTGACCCAGGTCAACCGGCTCTCGAGAACTGGTTAAGTTTCGATTTTTTTGTTTTTTTTTTAAATATGTAAATTTTACATTTTGCAACCTATATTAGTTGGTAAATAATTTATATTTACAATATACGAAATTTTTTATTACTTATATATAGTTTTTGTTAATTATTAAAAATATAAAAAGACCTACTTTTTAGAAAACCTAACCCGGACTTGATGACTCGACGGGTCGATTAAAAAACATTTTGCTAAGTCTCAACTGAGTAATACATTGAAAGTCAAAGTTTATTTTTCGGCTTTCTTTAAGATATCAGATTATGTTCATTTTCTCTTTCGATATAGTTGTCTAAAATCCTATTCATTTAGACGTTTTTTTCTCAGGAATGTAATCCAGGAAAACATAAATGTAGGATTCAGTAACTGAAAGTTACTCAGCACGATAACAACATATGTGATCACTCTCCACGTGGATTTAGGGATAAATCAAAAGGTTGATTCAGCAACAGGGCCTATTAGTCTCAAATATATTTGTAAAAATCATGCTAAATGAAAACTAATCAAAACGAAATATTTGCTGTTTGAGCCGTTTTTAGCTTGCAAACATGATGGTTGATTAGCTGCTTTCAGCCATGGATCCAATACCAAGAGCTGAAGTCACATGAGCCATGGGATTTGGAGACTGAACACTAAAAGAATTGGGATCTAGAGTTGATGTGGCAGCCAACGCAGACTGTGATGAAGTTGTAGATGGTGTATGTTGTCATGAATAAAATCATTATTATTTATTTACAATAACTTTTACCTACTAAAACTTTATTATTAGCAATTTTAATCATTTTAATCTACTTTGCATTCGTATCCCATTTTCATTATCTGCACTACTTCGTCATCCCCACCCTTTAGATCAATTTGCATTAGTTCGTCATCCCCACCCCTTTAGATCAATTAGCATAAGTCTCAACTGAGTAATACATTGAAAGTCAAAGTTTCTAATTTTACAAGGATACTTCCCAATCTATAAGCAGCTAATTTTACTTATTAAAAAAGCATACCTTTTGAAAAAGACAATAACTATATAACTAACTCAATGTATTTAAAATTATACAAACTACCGTATATACATAATCTAAATAGTACTTAATTAAACACGGTGCATATAGAACTCGATAAAACAAAGTTGCAACCTATACATAAAATTATGTACTTGTCTGAAATAATTTTCAGTTAAATATAAGTTGTAGGTGTTTATATGGTAACTTAGTAAAATTTAGTTACTGTACAGTTGTCCACCATGGAAATAGAATAACCATGTTGTGTGTATCAGGATGATGATAAGAAGCTGTACATAGGAAGGAAATCACTACAAACAACTTTAAGCCAATCAATGATTTCAAAAAGAAACCCACATGTGTCAACAAGATATGATAAGAAGAAAATGTTTCGGTGCGTCAAGGTGGTATAAAGCATATGAAGGATCGCATTGTTATGTATTCAAATTTTATGTCGTTGAAATGTGTTACTATTTTGGTTGTACTGCACCGAAGAATGAGATTGCATTCGATGAGTCTTTTGCTCTTATTTTTGGTGTTTTTGATTGTCATGCGGTCACGAGGCAAAAAAATTAGTAAATTTTATTTGATCATACTGAAAGTTCATTTTAAATATTTAGTTAGCACCTGATTTTTCTAATAAAGTTGTATCTTTGCACAAATAAAAAAACACAAACAATAAATACATGTCATGCCCACTAATAATGCGTTAAAAGACACCTATGCTAAAAAATAATTTCACAAACAAATATTTATCAAATAAAAAAATTAAACGATAATCAGAAGTTATACCCGTCCATCGGACGGGTTTTGCCACTAGTATATATATATATAAATATATATATATATATATATATATATATATATATATATATATATATATATATATATATATATATATATATATATATATATATATATATATATATATATATATATATATATATATATATATATATATATATATATATATATATACTAGCCTCAAGGCCCGCCCCATGGGCGGGTTGTTTCACAGAATATTGCATGTGAAATAATGAAAAAAATGTAAGACATACGAATAACAATTATGAAGAATTAAATGTAATAATAATCAATGACCAATAATTTAAAATAAAAAAGTGCAAATTAAAGGAATCTTGAGAAATAAAATAAATGTATAAGCGTTTAGACAAATGTATAAAATAAGGTTTTGATACTGGCGCTTCACCACGGAGTGATTTTTATGCACATTTTGTAAATAACTTACCCGCTAATGCATCATATGAGACACCTAATAATGATGGAGAACTTTTGAAGTTTTATTATCAACGTCCAAGAACTATTGAGATATAACTTCGACATGGAAATTAGTACATTCATGTTGAGCACAAAAAAAAAATTCAACTGATACCAGTACTAACAATGCTACTCCGGAATACACATGAATCAAATGCATATCTATATGTTGTTCTTTATCATTATATACTAAATTCTTGCTAGAGGTAGTATTTAATTGTGAAGTTTATAGTTATCAAGTACATAATACAATTGGAGCTTTTCATTTGTACATGTAAACACATGTGGTTGCATTTTTGCTTGTACAATTTCATGAGCTACAGTCCCCTCGATTCATTAGTGATATAAATAAGAATGATCAAAGATAGGATAATGACTCTGTATTGATATGAGCTATTTTTTATCCGGAGGTCTATAAAATCATAAATTATATGTTAGGGTTGAGCTATAAACAATTTTGGTTGAGTCAAATTAGGCTCATATGTGAGACCCCCAAAATCAGGCAAGGAAACACGTAGGCAGCAAGGGGGTGACACGTCATGGTACAAGAAACAATGAAATATTGTTGACACAAAGTTGACGTAATAAAAACATATACATTACATCATAAACATCAGAGTTTTAAACAAGGGTCTCAGAGTTTTATAAGCGGAAAAATTTATTATTTAAATATGGTTTTGAAACATATATTTTCCAACAATATAAGATAAACTTCTGACAGTTTTTACCAAAACCAAAGCCTTAAAAGAAGTAACACATAAATCTCCAAGTTGCGAAAATATCCTGCGGGCTCCCATCCAAGTAAAACTAAGTATTATTACCTGAGATTAAACATGTAAAATCGTCAACACAAAGTTGAGTGATATTCATAGGTTTAGCAGTAAATGTGTGGAACACAAGCATTCATTTGTAAAATGAAATTGAGATTTTGCTAGATTAAAAAAAGTTCGTTTTCTCGGTGTCTTAACGAATTGATTTCCGGTTCAAAGTGTGACTCAGTTGTTCTTGGTGGAAAATAAAATGGTTTGGTTATCTATTCTACTTAAAAGGTAAATGCACAAAATAATAACAATAAACTAAAAGCGATTAATTAATAAAAACAAAACAATATAAATAATAAAACGAAATTTAAAGCGAACAATTAATAAAAATAAAACTAAACGAAGAAATTAACTATCGACTTGAAAATAAAGTTTACTAAATGAAAAAGGAGAAAATAAAACGAAAATGGTACTTTAAAGCTAAACGAGGCAAAACCTAAAGCGGGTACTAAATAAAAGATAAAACTTAAACTTTACGAAAAAATATAAATACTAAAAATCGACGAAAAATTCAACTAAAAATACGTAACTTTCAAAAATAAAATCGGAACAACTTTCAGATAAAACTAAACAATTACGGAACAATACTATTAAATAAACAAGCTAACAGGCTAGCTGCTGGAAACAGCCAACCTACTAGGTGAAAATGGCATTCCATCGCATGCATGCATCGCACTCAAAATTCCATCGCATTATGAAAATTAAGATTCCATCGTCATATGCATGTTTGATTCCATCGTAATGTTGGATCGTAACAAGGATCGTAGTCACGGATCGTACCCACGGATCGCACCCACGATCGCACCCACGATCGCAACAAGTGATCGTGGTGAGGATTATGGAGTGTGATCGTGGTGACGATCATACTATGGATCGCAAGTAGAAACCCTCGGGGTTTATGCGATCACACTTACTGGATCGTACTGGTAAAACCCTTAAGCATTACGATGGCATACAATAAGCAAATAAGTAAATACCAAATAAGCACTTATCTAAAAACTTAACAAAATCAAATTTAAGAAAAAGCTAATAGACCAAAATTTAAAAACTTTTAAAAATACTAAATAATAAAAATATTTAAAAACAACTTTTTATAAAAATTAACTAAAAAGCACTTAATCAAAAATAAGAAAATTAACACAATAAGCACTAAAACACTTTAAGCTATAAAAATCAAACATTAAAAGATCAATAAGCATAAATTTGAAAACTTTAAAATTACGAAATAAGCAAACTTTAAAAAGACTAAACTTTTTAAGAAAACTAAAAAGCAAATAAGCTAAATACAAAATAAGCCAATAAGATTGTCAAACTTATAGCTTAATTCGTATAAAAGCTTAGATGAAACAAAAAGATGAACTTTTTAATCAAACATCAAAATCAACAAGACATGTATATAAAGAGATCGGATTTAAGATCATATATAAAAAAACTAAGAAAGATAGAATAAGATTAAGATTAAAACAAGAATTAAGCTAGTTGAAAGTAAAGTTGATTACAAACAAGAAAGGAAGATAAAAGATTGAGATCCTAGTGAGAGAAACTGTCACTTTCTCTCTCTAGAATCACCTACCAAAATGAAAATGAAAACTACCCTAAACTAAAACTAGCCAACCCTCCTAAATGAGTTTAGGAGGGTATATATAGGAAATGGGGAGGTGCATGCGTTGCCTCCTCTTTCTTTCTTTCTTCACGTCTTATCGTCTTTTAAGTTCTTCGACTTTATCGACTTTGTCTCGGGATTAATTAAACTCGTCTTATAATTTATTTACTTATTAGACTCGAGTTCTTTGGCTTTATTAAACTTCCGTCTTTTAGACTTGTTCTTCGATAAATCTTCAGAATAGGCCTTGGACTTCCGTTCTTTTTGCATTCTTGATCTCTTGACTTCGTCTTTTTGTCGTTTTCTTCGATAAAGGCCCGTGAAAGCCCGTGTTTTCTTCCCTTTTCACATTTTGGTCCTAAATCACAACAAGAACACAAACCACGCATAATTCCGACATTTACGACATAAAATACATGTTTTGGCTTGGTTATTATTGTAATTAAGTGGTAAAAGGATGGGTGTTTTCACACCTATCAAATCCCCTACACTTGACCATTGAAATGCCCTCATGCAATGTATTAATTTCAAAGCACGGTTTACATTTTTCATAATAGATAATCCACCTTGGCCTTTATTAAATACTAAACACTAAGAAAACTTTAAAGAACAAAACAAGTAGAGAAATCGAAGACTTACATTGGGTTTTTTTTTGGTTGTCATGAATGTTAATCATTCTCAAGTTTCACGTTCCCCATACCAAGCTTAAAAACGAGATCATTGTTATTATAAGTTAGCAAACTAACACGAATTCATGTGGGCCAATTATTTACTTAGACTCCCTTATTCCTAGGTGTATCTCTTATATTTTATTTTTGTCTTGAATGATCACGAGGATGCATTGTTTGACTTATTTCGATAGTTATTTAGGCCGAAAATAAAGTGGACGATTTAATCAATAGTTAGCTAAAGGACAAAATATTTTAAAACTGCTTCTCGGGACCTCATAAAGTTCATATCTTGGCATAACTCGCTTCACGATTTGAGACCTTTCTCGGACCGATATTTGGCAGCGACTTCATACTTCGAATCTTTGAGAGACGTTCTTGAAATTATGGTCTTCTCTTCATAATAGGAATTTCTTCACTTGAAGTTTTGAGAGATTCTTCATCTTTGGACCACGACTTTTTCATTTTTCTCCAATCTTTATTTTGGACTTTGATATACAACGATCCGCCTCCTTTTAGGACTTGGATCTATTTATCCTCATACCTTGTTAGGACCTTTTTGGATAGACTTCTCCATGATCTTTTGGGGAGTTTTTGCTTTTCATCGTGTGTCTCGATCCTTCATATTGATTTTCGATAAATGATTCTTCACATCACTTTTGGATCTTTAGCAACAAAATGTAGCCCTCATGCCTTGTTAGGGCCTTTTCGGACTCGCCAATCTTCGCATCCCGCTTCAATAAGTTATGCCTTGGCTATGAACTCTAATTAATACCGAGCAACTTTTAAACGATCTTGGGCTAGAAGCTAAGTAACTTTTCAAATCGTACAACCTTATTTATTGTAGATAAATTTATTAACAAGCGATGGGAGAATAGGCTTATAATCAACTCACATAAATTCACGAAAGAATACCAAACTTATAATTTACTCTATCATCTCTCGTTCTCCACAATTTAAAATCTCAAGGAATGAGACTCGTAGATGCTTAGCCAGTTAAATCAAAGTTTTAGGTTTTCGAGTCATCTATAGGATCTTGCAAACTCCTAGACTTTTTCAAGTTTAGAATTCGCATTTTAAAGTTCCCTTGATAAACGACTCTCTAGGATCAATTATAGGAACTTGCGAAAAGTTCTTGCTCTTAACCCGTGAGAGTTAAGACTTTCGCGTTTTAAAGTTCCCTATATAAAAGCCTAGCAAAACTTGACTTAAACACGTTATGGATACTAGCTAGAGTAAACTTAGATAAGTAAACTCGGGTTGAGTCAAAATATTCACGACTTTGAA
Source organism: Glebionis coronaria (assembly GCA_025667525.1). Lineage (NCBI taxonomy): Eukaryota > Viridiplantae > Streptophyta > Magnoliopsida > Asterales > Asteraceae > Glebionis > Glebionis coronaria. The sequence continues at coordinate 418,147,627 of CM046879.1, read as the reverse complement.
AAACTTAAAACCACTTTATTAAACTTTATTCTAGCAAGGAAGGAAAATAACTATAACAAAGGAAAAACTAATAGGCCAAAATAGATTAAAAGTTTTGAAAAATGTCGAAAAATCAAGTTTTCCGGTTAAAATGAGGACAAATACAAGGAAAAGCCCACTTAACTTTGATAGAAGTCCCCCTACACTTGATATAAACATTGTCCTCAATGTTTAAGCATGTGGGAGTAAACTCCCCTACACTTAGGACATTTTGCACGTTGTTTAAATCTTGCTAAGGAAAGGACAACTAAAGTGATTCCTATTTTAATATTGAAAAATATAAAATAGTGAATCAAAAGAGTTTAGGATAAAACCGGGAAGACGGAGACACGGAATCACGGGTCGTCAAAAGTCATCAAGAGTGTGTCTTTGAAGCTCTAATCCCTGCACATGATAAGAAAGAAAACAAGAAACACCAACGAGGCTCCCCCTACACTTATGGTGAAAACATGTAAAGATAGATAGATAATTGGGTTGCCTCCCAAAAAGCGCTTGTTTATGTTAACCGAGTCACGAGCCTGACTCGTCCCCGAATTAAATGGTCCATGGGGAAGCCTCGAATATAATATCGGGATCAAAAACCTTGTCCTCGTTCCCGGGGGAAAATAATAAAGGAGAGGCCGGAGGATAAGTTTTGAAAGGTAGAAAAGTCCTTTCAACATACGAGAAGTATGTGAAGTCTTGATCCACGGGAGGTGGGGTGGGTAAAGGAGACAAATTGTCATCCCCCAAATACAATGGATGGTCACTATTCGACAAAGCCGTAAAGGTATCAATCATAGAATGGTCATTTTCCCTCCCGGGTCAAAGCACTCATCCTCATTTCCCGGTATGAAACGAGGAGAGTGTCACAACAGAGAATTTTCCAAGATTTAAATAATAATAAATTATATTATTTATCAATCAAAATTCGTTTCGAGAGATATCAAAGTTATTTGATTCGAAAACGGGAGCTTAATGTACATATTGTAAAAGACTACGCAAAAAAAAATCTAAGAACAAACGCGATAAGAATTAAAGTTATATTTAATTATCCAGAGATATTCGATAAAAAGATTCATTAAATTGTTTAATATTTTATTATAAAAATGAAAGAAGATATTTATTGGGAAGTCATTTTGTTTTAAACGACGCGTTTCTGTGTCTATCGATAGATAATCGTCATTTTAAATGAACGAACAAATTATCCATAATTCTAAGTCATATGAATAGTCTAATTTATTGGAAAAGTAATTTTGAAATCAACGGTGTAAATTTCGTAAAACGAATAGAATTTTATTGAGCCCGATCAAGTCCCGAATCGCGTTTAAACTAATAAAAGAGAAGTTTAGTGAACTACTTACGTATTTGACCTTCAACTACACCCACTTTACACATTTCTCTTAATATAAATAGAGTTTTCATCCATCTCCACTTCATATAACACAACCCTAACCCTAAATATTTTACACACACCAAACCCTAAATGTTCATCATATGTGGTCGGCCGTCATTTTTCCGGCGGTCGGAATCCGGTCGTCACCACTCAACAATCTATCACCATGCTTCGATCAACCCTCCGTACACCACGCTACACCAAGATCCGTTGATCTATGACAAGCCGTCACCCACTCGCGGTCACCATGACCTTAACCACCTTCGATTTATACTACAAAAGTTACCACCACCCTCCTAACCACCGTGGCCCCACCCACGCACCTCCACAAACACAATCGTCATCATGATGCACCACCAGCCGCTATAGTTACCGGAAACCATCATCACCACTACGAAATATCAATAAAACAGCCACCATCATCGTCACGAGCTTGTCACCATCAGGCCATTGTTGTTGTGGTCTTAACCACGCAGCCACCACAAACCATCATCGCAACATGGCTGCACCACTGTAGATATCTTATTGCACCCCTAATCCACCACCTATTACCGCCACCAAAACACACTACCAAAGCAATGAATCTCCAACAATCAGTACCTCAAGAACCACCATCGCCATCTCACTCCATCTGTCGTTGTCGTGAACCGTCGCCACCAGATCCACTTTCGACCACCACCATTCAACCATGATCGTGGTCCTAACCACAACTAGCCGCCACCATAAAATATCGAGTGTGTTTGTTCTGGTTATGGGCTGCCACCATCACCACCAGTGGTGTATTCGTTTCGGCAGCAAATGAAGATAAAGGGTGCGTTTAGTCCGGGCAGAAAATCAGCATAGGGAGAGTTCGGCTCGCTGTTAACAACAGCGGTGTGTTTGGATCTGCTGATAACAAGCAGTAGGGGTGTTTGGATCTGCTGTTAAACAGCCGTAGGGGTGTGTTTGGGTCTGCCGTGTAAACAGCCGTACGGGTGTGTCTAGTTCGCTGTGTAAACAGCAGTACGAGAGTGTTTGGTTTGGGTAGAGACCCCATAAGGATGCGTTTAGGACTTCAGTTTGGTATTAAGGTTGCGTTTTGGATTGCAGTTTGGTATTAAGGGTGCGTTTGGGATTGCTGATGAGCTATAAAAGGGCGTTGGGGATTGCTGGCAAGTTATAAAGGGGCGTTTGGAGTTACAGAAAGTTATAAGGGCGTTTGGGTTGCTGATTATTTGTTTCGGGTGTGTTTGGACGCGGGATGTCGAGGTTTTAGAGTGTCGGACATGAATTAAGCTCATGGTTCGTTATGGTTTTGGAATCGGCTAATAACGCATCTAACCTTATTAATTAATTAAAACTAACGGTGGTATACATATATAAATATATATGAGTATCTATAAACGGTTAAATAAATATGTCGAATACTATTATTATCACGAGAACTATAAAATGTTTATACGTTTAAATATGTGTTTAAATAGCTCACATCGAGCGTTTGGTTTTTAAATTATAACACATTGGTTGTGTTTGGTTCTATTTAATTATGGTGATTAAATAATCTAGTTTGGATATATGTTAAAACGTGATTTACATAACGTAGATTGTTTGGATAATATTGAGAATTGATTAATATGGAAAAGGTCGTATAAACGAAAAGGTCATGTCGAAATTTCTATAAAATTCTATACTTTATATTTTGTTGGGTACAAACTACTATTATATTTGTAAATCGATAAATAAGTAAATAGTATTATATTTGTAAACAATAAAATAAATGAATTTTATTGTATTGATAAACCAATGAGAGTTATACTTTTTAACTACAAGTGACAAATTATTAATTTAGTGATGATTTTCTTAAAATGTGTCGGACTATGTTGTCTAATAATTTTTGTCACGATCTTTATACTGTAAATACAAAATAAATATATAATTTGATTTATTTTGTAAAAAGTGTTATCACTAATATATAATTCAACATAAGAATTATATAATCGTCTGGTTATACATAATGTGTATGGAATACGTTATATACTTGGTGCGTGCTTAATAAATTTATTTAACCAATCACCGAACTATTATAAGTTGGAAATTAATATTTTATCAACGGGTCGATGTACATGTCCATCGAGAACTCAAATATACATTTTTAAGATTTAGCCGATTAGTAAACCACAACACCATGACCGAGCCGCTTCGATTTCTGTTTACTCGGAGCGTATTTTTAGCATCACTATTGTTCGCGCTACTACGTCGAGGTGAGTTCATACCCCACCTTTCTTGTTTTAAATTGATTTATAAATGTTTTATAATCATTTTGGGGGAGGTACATGCTTGGTTGGTCATAAACTGATTTAATTGTTACGTGCTGAGTGGTTAACTCCATTAATTGTCATACTTATAAATGCTTATACTAAACTTTCTATTGTGGGTTTCATAACCGAAAACTTTAACTGCTTTTGACTGGTTCTCGGGTAGAGACAATGCTTGCAAGAATGAACACAAGTGCATTAACTTATTTATGTATTGGTCTAAGTCCCGCTTTAACCCAATTACTTTGGCCCATTATCATGAACCGTTAATTTCGGACCGGATGACCGGTCGAAAGCGCGAATGTTATGGATAGATCTATCGGGGTTGACGCCCCTGTCTGGCTTGGTCCAACAGAGGACAAGCGGGCACAATTTCATTTGAGTCTGTGGATGGATGTCGTGGGTTAGGCATCCGTAGGGGCTGCATTATGTGATTATACTACCGGTGTTGTTAACGCTTCGGTGTCATGAGCTTAGACAATAATAAATGCTTTTTATGGTGACTTAGTATTTGTTATATTGTCACCAATGTTTGGGAAAATCTTGTGGTTCATCAAACACTTTTTTTTTATTATCAAGAATCCTATTTATTAACTGAAATATCTTTATCATCAGGGAATTCAATTATTAACGAGAACATCTATTATTATCAGTAAACTCTGCTTATACAAATAAACTATGGTTTTATTCGTAAACTTTGTCTTTATTATTTAACACTGTTTTTTTAAACCTATTATTATTAACAAACTCTATTTTCATCAAGAAACGCATTCTTAAACTCTTATATTTTTACTGCAAGGTGCAATGGTTGATATAAACTCTAATTTTTCATAAACACCTTAAAACAAAACTTATGAACTCACCAACTTTATGTTGACGTTTTAAGCATGTATTCTCAGGTACTTGAATATGTGGATTATTTGGAGTCTTCTTTGTGGTTTTTCGCATGTAGAGGTCGTTCTCGGATCAAGCTCTCGAATACTCATGAAGTCACAAGTCCTCAAAGCAAGTCTTCCGTTGTGGTGAATTTGGGGTGTTGACAGATTGGTATCAGAGCCTTGGTTATAGAGAACTAGGTTGCATTAGTAACTCTAGACTATAACCGGCTCTCGGTTTTATTTAGTAGTAACATTCATCACATCATACTTATTCTGCTGCTATATAAATACTTGCAATACGTGTTGCTATTGTTTTGTTGCTTGCCATGTTATTACTAGTTTACATGAGTTCGATTGCTTGTTTAGTGCACTCAAACATATAAGTATTTTTATATATGAACGCTAGAACATTCATTGTGCATTGTGAGTTATACAATGAACCCACAAATCTTTTTATAATCAAACCTAGGGACATTATGTGAATTTTTGTTGACAATTGGTCGTGAGTAATCTCCAGGTTCGAGCTAATTCATTCAAAAAGGTTGAGAGGTGTAACAATACTTAACTATGCCTCAGTGGGCCTCAGTTTTGATTGAGTGCGAGATGGAATTAAGTATGGGACGTTACACAACCTATGATTTTTGATGGATTACCTCGAGGGTGGGTAAGACTCATAGTCTTACGTAATAATGTGGAATGTGTTGTATGCTCAGAGTCGAGCTGAGTCATCGAAAGGTTGAGATGTGTAATAATTCATAACAAAACCCGGGGCCATTCTTTGTGAGTGAGTTTCGAGGTTGGGTTATGATAAGTTATTACACAGCTTAGTGTTTGATGAATCTTCCTCGAGGATGGGAAATATTTGTATGATTGGATAATTGCTTATTTATAACCGAGTACTATATAATTATCCTACTTGTAACTTGGAGTTCCTCAGCTTGATATACGTTTGTAATCGCGTTATCGCCTATCGACATTTATATTCTTTTGATCCGTACTTACGAAACGTCTACTTATGGAAGACGACCTATTAGCAACTCATGCTCTTTGCTTTTGGTAATTTTAGATGATATGTTAGAGATTTTAGATATTGAATTGGGTATTTTGCCGGTGACACTTAAGTAGGATGATTTATGAATTCTTTATTGAAATGAATTGGGACGCCTTTGCATTTGAATAAGGAAATTATAAATCACTGAACCATAAGTTTATAATAACATATTTGCATAGATTAGGACGCTTCTATATGCAAATATGAGATTATAAATGAGTGGGCTTAAGGATATCCGACGTAACCCTCTATTTATGATATTGGTTTAGTACTCCAGTTTTGGGAGTGTATTTATTTTGACTCATGATTCGTCCATACGAATTTATCGTATTTCAACGTGTTATAGCATCATCACGACGTTTTGACGAGTGATTCTTTAAGCTTCGTTTGATTCGCAAATTATAACCTGAATCTTTTTCTAAATATATACTGATCGACGCGAACCTATCGTGCTGGTGGTGGTGGAACCTTATAGACTTTTAAGAACTAACGATTTTTCTAGACTCTTCGCTTCGAATTGTTTTCTTTTATCGTTCTATGAACGATGGCCGATTTATTAGATTGGCAGTAAGACCCGCTAAGATATATTCCGCTTCTACCTATTACTTACCTAATTAACTATTGGTGGATAACACGATTTTTAAAAGCTCGGACTTAACTATATGTGAGTAGATATAACTATATAAGTATATTCGATATAACAACGGGGCAGAATTTCAGAATCCTTTTCTCTACACTTTTATTATGTTAACAACGATAGAGTTCGAGGACGAACTCCAAATAACACGGATAATATGTCACAACCGAGAATTTTCCAAGCTTTAGATAATAATAAATTATATTATTTATCAATCAAAATTCGTTTCGAGAGATATCAAAGTTATTTGATTCGAAAACGGGAGCTTAATGTACATATTGTAAAAGACTACGCAAAAAAAATCTGAGAACAAACGCGATAAGAATTAAATTTATATTTAATTATCCAGAGATATTCGATAAAAAGATTCATTAAATTGTTTAATATTTTATTATAAAAATGAAAGAAGATATTTATTGGGAAGTCATTTTGTTTTAAACGACGCGTTTCTGTGTCTATCGATAGATAATCGTCATTTTAAATGAACGAAAAAATTATTCATAATTCTAAGTCGTATGAATAGTCTAATTTATTGGAAAAGTAATTTTGAAATCAACGGTGTAAATTTCGTAAAACGAATAGAATTTTATTGAGCCCGATCAAGTCCCGAATCGCGTTTAAACTAATAAAAGAGAAGTTTAGTGAACTACTTACGTATTTGACCTTCAACTACACCCACTTTACACATTTCTCTTAATATAAATAGAGTTTTCATCCATCTCCACTTCATATAACACAACCCTAACCCTAAATATTTTACACACACCAAACCCTAAATGTTCATCATATGTGGCCGACCGTCATTTTTCTGGCGGTCGGAATCCGGTCGTCACCACTCAACAATCTATCACCATGCTTCGATCAACCCTCCGTACACCACGCTACACCAAGATCCGTTGATCTATGACAAGCCGTCACCCACTCGCGGTCACCATGACCTTAACCACCTTCGATTTATACTACAAAAGTTACCACCACCCTGCTGACCACCGTGGCCCCACCCACGCACCTCCACAAACACAATCGTCATCATGATGCACCACCAGCCGCTATAGCCACCGACAACCATCATCACCACTACGAAATATCAATAAAACAGCCACCATCATCGTCACGAGCTTGTCACCATCAGGCCATTGTTGTTGTGGTCTTAACCACGTAGCCACCACAAACCATCATCGCAACATGGCTGCACCACTGTAGATATCTTATTGCACCCCTAATCCACCACCTATTACCGCCACCAAAACACACTACCAAAGCTATGAATCTCCAACAATCAGTACCTCAAGAACCACCATCGCCATCTCACTCCATCTGTCGCTGTCGTGAACCGTCGCCACCAGATCCACTTTCGACCACCACCATTCAACCATGATCGTGGTCTTAACCACAACTAGCCGCCACCATAAATATCGAGTGTGTTTGTTCTGGTTATGGGCAGCCACCATCACCACCAGTGGTGTATTCGTTTCGGCAGCAAATGAAGATAAAGGGTGCGTTTAGTCCGGGCAAAAAATCAGCATAGGGAGAGTTCGGCTCGCTGTTAACAGCAGCGGTGTGTTTGGATATGTTGATAAAAAGCAGTAGGGGTGTTTGATCTGCTGTTAAACAGCCGTAGGGGTGTGTTTGGGTATGCCGTGTAAATAGCCGTACGGGTGTGTCTAGTTCGCTGTGTAAACAGCAGTACGAGAGTGTTTGGTTTGGGTAAAGACCCTATAAGGATGCGTTTGGGACTGCAGTTTGGTATTAAGGTTGCGTTTGGGATTGCAGTTTGGTATTAAGGGTGCGTTTGGGATTGCTGACGAGCTATAAAAGGGCGTTGGGGATTGCTAGCGAGTTATAAAGGGGCGTTTGGAGTTGCAGAAAGTTATAATGGCGTTTGGGTTGCTGATTATTTGTTTCGGGTGTGTTTGGACGCGGGATGTCGAGGTTTTAGAGTGTCGGACATGAATTAAGCTCATGGTTCGTTGTGGTTTTGGAATCGGCTAATAACGCATCTAACCTTATTAATTAATTAAAACTAACGGTGGTATACATATATAAATATATATAAGTATCTATAAACGGTTAAATAAATATGTCGAATACTATTATTATCACGAGAACTATAAAATGTTTATACGTTTAAATATGTGTTTAAATAGCTCACATCGAGCGTTTGGTTTTTAAATTATAACACATTGGTTGTGTTTGGTTCTATTTAATTATGGTGATTAAATAATCTAGTTTGGATATATGTTAAAACGTGATTTACATAACGTAGATTGTTTGGATAATATTGAGAATTGAGTAATATGGAAAAGGTCGTATAAACGAAAAGGTCATGTCGAAATTTCTATAAAATTCTATACTTTATATTTTGTTGGGTACAAACTATTATTATATTTGTAAATCGATAAATAAGTAAATACTATTATATTTGTAAACAATAAAATAAATGAATTTTATTGTATTGATAAACCAATGAGAGTTATACTTTTTAACTACAAGTGACAAATTATTAATTTAGTGATGATTTTCTTAAAATGTGTCGGACTATGTTGTCTAATAATTTTTGTCACGATCTTTATACTGTATATACAAAATAAATATATAATTTGATTTATTTTGTAAAAAGTGTTATCACTAATATATAATTCAACATAAGAATTATATAATCGTCTGGCTATACATAATGTGTATGGAATACGTTATATACTTGGTGCGTGCTTAATAAATTTATTTAACCAATCACCGAACTATTATAAGTTGGAAATTAATATTTTATCAACGGGTCGATGTACATGTCCATCGAGAACTCAAATATACATTTTTAAGATTTAGCCGATTAGTAAACCACAACACCATGACCGAGCCGCTTCGATTTCCGTTTACTCGGAGCGTATTTTTAGCATCACTATTGTTCGCGCTACTACGTCGAGGTGAGTTCATACCCCACCTTTCTTGTTTTAAATTGATTTATAAATGTTTTATAATCATTTTGGGGGAGGTACATGCTTGGTTGGTCATAAACTGACTTAATTGTTACGTGCTGAGTGGTTAACTCCATTAATTGTCATACTTATAAATGCTTACACTAAACCTTCTATTGTGGGTTTCATAACCGAAAACTTTAACTGCTTTTGACTTGTTCTCGGGTAGAGACAATGCTTGCAAGAATGAACACAAGTGCATTACCTTATTTATGTATTGGTCTAAGTCCCGCTTTAACCCAATTACTTTGGCCCATTATCATGAACCGTTAATTTCGGACCGGATGACCGGTCAAAAGCGCGAATGTTATGGATAGATCTATCGGGGTTGACGCCCCTGTCTGGCTTGGTCCAACAGAGGACAAGCGGGCACAATTTCATTTGAGTCTGTGGATGGATGTCGTGGGTTAGGCATCCGTAGGGGCTGCATTATGTGATTATACTACCGGTGTTGTTAACGCTTCGGTGTCATGAGCTTAGACAATAATAAATGCTTTTTATGGTGACTTTGTATTTGTTATATTGTCACCAATGTTTGGGAAAATCTTGTGGTTCATCAAACACTTTTTTTTATTATCAAGAATCTTATTTATTAACTGAAATATCTTTATCATCAGGGAATTCAATTATTAACGAGAACATCTATTATTATCAGTAAACTCTGCTTATACAAATAAACTATGGTTTTATTCGTAAACTTTGTCTTTATTATTTAACACTGTTTTTTTAAACCTATTATTATTAACAAAGTCTATTTTCATCAAGAAACGCATTCTTAAACTCTTATATTTTTACTGCAAGGTGCAATGGTCGATATAAACTCTAATTTTTCATAAACACCTTAAAACAAAACTTATGAACTCACCAACTTTATGTTGACGTTTTAAGCATGTATTCTCAGGTACTTGAATATGTGGATTATTTGGAGTCTTCTTTGTGGTTTTTCGCATGTAGAGGTCGTTCTCGGATCAAGCTCTCGAATACTCATGAAGTCACAAGTCCTCAAAGCAAGTCTTCCGCTGCGGTGAATTTGGGGTGTGACAGAGAGTAAAAGCGATACATCACCCGCTTGGGTGTGCACGCGGTAGGATGAGGTGGCAATATAATATGAGAAGTATGAGAACAATTACCTTCCACCTGCGTCCCTTTTTTAGTAGAGTCAAGTCTTTCCACCTCTGTTGGGTCAAAAAGTTGATGTGGCAGAAACTCAAAAATGAAGAAAACGTGAAGTATTTGTCTAGGCGTTGACAAGAGCATTCCAAGCATTGACAAGAGTTATTTAGGCGTTGATGGAATCAAGCATTGTCAAGAGAAATCCAAGCATTGTCACATGCAATTCAAGCATTGACAAAACGTAGACAAAAGAAGCTAATGGAAGCTTCTATTTAGATAAACATGCAAAAGATATTCTGCATAAGTTTATTTAAATAGAAGATTTACTTGTTTATTCATCCTTATCTCTTGTAAACCCTAATCCTTACACTATAAAAGGAACCAAGGGTCATAGGTTTTATTAATATTATTCATTCACAATGTAAACCTAAAGTGTGTGTCGCACTAGACGTGGGATTCAATGTATACACGTCTAGTGGATGTTTGTTATTAATATAATGAACATCCCCATTTGTTTTAATTCGTGTTCTTTGTGCCTAAACACCTTGTTATGATCATTGTTCTATTCCGCTATGTTATCATATGAACGATGATCAACCTAGATATAATGGTTCATAACCATTGAGTCTAACGATCAGTAGGGAACAACAATTGGTATCAGAGCCTAAGGCTCATGATATCTAGGTCCGACGAGGTGTTCGTGTATGGTGAAGAAAAGAAAAATTCGTATGGATTTTTCTGGACGTTTTTGTGTGCGCAGCAGTATTCAGAAGGTCATAACTTTTGATTGAACCGTTGGATCGTCACGAAATTTTATATGTGTGTTCTACATACATAGATCTAAACATCCACCGGAGGGATTGTCGAGTTTTATCCCCAGGCAAAAGTTATTAAGCGTCGAAGTTGGCTGATGGAAGATTTTCAGTTTTCTGCTTTCACATGAAATCATGAACTAGGGTTTCTTCAAACCTTAGATCTACATAAAAAGCAGAATTTTGTGAGATTGGTGGCTGTTAATTCAGGATCTATGGTTAATTTATAAACCCTAAATTAGGGTTTCGATGCATACAGTTATGAACCCTAGATCTGATCACGAGTTCTTTGAAGGCGAGAAGATCTTGAACGACTAGGTGATGGCTGCTGAGATACATGTGGTGCAATAAGGAGGCCACATTCTTAGTTGTATATACTGGTCCTAACATATATACTTCTCGCTGCTTATTGTCCTAGTTTGTGGAACAGTAACGTGAGATGCCAAAGGATTAATACGCATGTCTGCAAGTGACGTAGGGTTTCAGTTTCTGTTCACACGAGCTGCGTTAATTCTAGCGTGCATTCACATGGCTTAAACCCTAAGTTGTTATCTAGCTTTGATCCTCTACGTGCTGGTTCACTGTATTACCGTGGGTCACTCATTCCTATTGGTGAAAAACGATGTGTTCACACGATGCTTTGCCTATGATTGGTTAAAGTCACACGGTTTACATAATAGCTTCTCTATGTTCACACGAAGAGAAGTTTCTGTTTGGCTATTTATTGGTGGAGTGTTCACACGGTATAAGGATTGTAATTGGATGGACGTATATTAGCATGATTTAAGAGATTTTTCAAAGCTAATATGAGCTGCTGATGACGTCAGCAAAAGGTAGAATTCAACGCTGACAAGAGTAAAGAATGAACGCTGACAAGATTTAAGGTTGGCGCTGACGTTTGTTGTTTAGGCGCTGACAGGAAGGGTTTCGACGCTGACAAGAAATAAGTCAACGCTGATAGGTTGACAGAGTTGTCCGAGATATGTGCTTCAAACGCTGATACGTGTTGTCCGATATCGGGCAATACACATGGACGGATATTGGACAAAGGAAGATCTCGGGTAACACACTGTTTGCTGCTGTTTGAGAAAATTGGTACGTTTTAAGCACACAAAAAGGAGTTATTTACACACAAAGGTACATGGAATCTCCGTTTTATTCAGAATATCAAGTTGATATTTATGGCTCGGATATATTTAAATGGATTAATGATTTTAACGCGAGTTAGCAATTATTCGTGGGATTTGATGGATATTTTAAACTATGTAATCGGGATAGCCTTGCGAAAGAGTTATCCACATTGGACTTTTACATATGGTATGAAGGTGTTATTCCATTAAAATTCGTCATGAAGAAGTGTTAGCTTAAGGGGAAGAATTCTTATGGTGAGATTGATGATTGAAGAAGATTTGCGCGAGTTTGTGTTCTATCATATCTTAAAGTCATGGACTTCCAGCCACTGACTTTAAAGGTAACTTGTTCGTGCTTTACATGGATGGTGACGAAGACTTGTCATAAACACTTGAAGGAGTTACATTATCGTGCTCAGTGTCTCACAAAGGATGAGAATATTGACAAGGGATCGAGGTCTACTTATATTTTTTCATGGTATAAGTTCTTCATCACATGGATAGTACAAGACATGGAACATAGGTTTGTGGTATTCTACTTCTGCATCAAGACTACTTTATTTATTTTTCTTCAAGATCATTACATAGAGCCTACATTTGGAGAATCTTCAAAGATTGCATACATTGTTTACTTCCTTGTTGATGTGACAAAAAGGGGAAGAAAATACGTGCTACACTTGAGGGGAAGCAATTTGAAGATCATGTACAACTTACAAGAGATACACATCGAGTTTTGCCACTATCAACTAGGGGAAGATTGTTGGGTCAAAAAGTTGATGTGGCAGAAACTCAAAAATGAAGAAAACGTGAAGTATTTGTCTAGGCGTTGACAAGAGCATTCCAAGCATTGACAAGAGTTATTTAGGCGTTGATGGAATCAAGCATTGTCAAGAGAAATCCAAGCATTGTCACATGCAATTCAAGCATTGACAAAACGTAGACAAAAGAAGCTAATGGAAGCTTCTATTTAGATAAACATGCAAAAGATATTCTGCATAAGTTTATTTAAATAGAAGATTTACTTGTTTATTCATCCTTATCTCTTGTAAACCCTAATCCTTACACTATAAAAGGAACCAAGGGTCATAGGTTTTATTAATATTATTCATTCACAATGTAAACCTAAAGTGTGTGTCGCACTAGACGTGGGATTCAATGTATACACGTCTAGTGGATGTTTGTTATTAATATAATGAACATCCCCATTTGTTTTAATTCGTGTTCTTTGTGCCTAAACACCTTGTTATGATCATTGTTCTATTCCGCTATGTTATCATATGAACGATGATCAACCTAGATATAATGGTTCATAACCATTGAGTCTAACGATCAATAGGGAACAACAACCTCTACGATAGAAGGAGGCATGGCTAACAAAGTATGCTCATTAATAGCAAGAGAATCAGGGCTATCAATGTCCTCAATCCCTTCGTCAAAGAGAGGATTCACCTCACTAGATATGTAGGCGTCATCAAAATCAAATAAAGGGTTCGAATAAATCTTGAAAGTTTCTTTCGGAACGTCTTCATCGGATAGTGACTCGTCATCACTAGAAGTAAAATCATCACCTGGATCAAAAAGAGGATTAGAGAAAGCCAAAGAATCATCTCCCAAAGTGTTGGTGGAAGGAACATCATCATTAAGAGCGACCTCTTCCGTAAGCTCCTTAAAAGTTAGCACATCACAAACCACATCAAAGAATTTATCAAGACCAAAATCACTAATCTCACTCGAAGTATCACAATCCTTAGAGGCATTGGGGATATTAAGAGAGGGAAGTGCAATTACGCTAGGACATTGAGCAACTAGATCATTCCAAGAAATAGTATTCTCATCGTCATCATCATCATAATAGTATGGACGCACAAGAGGAGGGGTATAATCACTAAGATTAGATACTTGCTCTTGTTGCTGTTGCTTTTCCTCCTCCCTAACTTCTTTTAGCAGAACAACGGCTTCTTGAAGTTGCAAAATAATGGCTTGTGTTTCGTCATTCAAAGTAGTGAGTTGTTGGGCAATACGAATTCTCTGAGAGGATTGATGATTGAGGGTGGGATGTGGGGGCTCATAGTTATGAAAACCAGAATTATAGCACGGATGTGGCTCATAGGAAGTCATCGGTTGAGAAGAATTAGAACACGGATTTGGTTCATAATAATTTATTGGCTGACAATAAGAAGTATCGTGAGGGCCCCCACAATTTTGGCAACATAGGTATGGAGAAAAATACGGTGAGTTTTGTGGATAGCTATTTCCATTGTCATAATTGTAACCCGGTTCTTGCCCGTGATCATACGGGTATCGAAGCAGACACGAAACATGCCAATGAGAATCGCTTCCACAATATATACAAGGGGGAATAGGAGGTGGATTAGAAAAGGACGAATTAGTCGAGTTGCACGATGGACAAAATCCGAATTGTGTATTATCGATATCGTTTCCGCACCGCTCACATGTACACCATTGACATGAGTCGTTCCCGTATAATCGTCTCCCACACCCGACGCAATAGACATAAGAATCCATAAAGAAAAATAGATAAGCAAGAAGAATATTTTTGGTGCAAAACTTTGAAAAAGAGATGCTTTTTATGATTTTTCAAATGTTTTTGGGATTTTTGAAAATTTTTGACACGAAAAATAACGTTCACAAGTGAACGGATCCCAAAAGCCAACGCGTCTCTCACAAAAAACCGTTAATCTTCACGAAAAGAGCCGGTAGCGGCGCCATTTGAAATTGAGATTTTGCTAGATTAAAAAAAGTTCGTTTTCTCGGTGTCTTAACGAATTGATTTCCGGTTCAAAGTGTGACTCAGTTGTTCTTGGTGGAAAATAAAATGGTTTGGTTATCTATTCTACTTAAAAGGTAAATGCACAAAATAATAACAATAAACTAAAAGCGATTAATTAATAAAAACAAAACAATATAAATAATAAAACGAAATTTAAAGCGAAACAATTAATAAAAATAAAACTAAACGAAGAAATTAACTATCGACTTGAAAATAAAGTTTACTAAATGAAAAAGGAGAGAATAAAACGAAAATTGTACTTTAAAGCTAAACGAGGCAAAACCTAAAGCGGGGTACTAAATAAAAGATAAAACTTAAACTTTACGAAAAAATATTAATACTAAAAATCGATGAAAAATTCAACTAAAAATACGTAACTTTCAAAAATAAAATCGGAACAACTTTCAGATAAAACTAAACAATTACGGAACAATACTATTAAATAAACAAGCTAGCAGGCTAGCTGCTTGAAGCAGCCAACCTACTAGGTGAAAATGGCATTCCATCGCACTCAAAATTCCATCGCATGCATGCATGTTTCCATCGTACTCAAAATTCCATCGCATTATGTGTGACAACCCTAGATTTTGGATTTTTCACTTTTGACTGTTTGATGTTGATCATGTGCTTGGTGTGCGTTTATGTGTTATGTGCTCATATTTGAGACTTTATCATGATTTTAGACATTGTTTATGTAGTACATGGTACGTTATATGATGATGTGATGGGGTTGGTTCGTGCTCATGAGTTCATATGAATGTATAAATCATGGTATAAGTTGGAAATGAAACGAAATGAAATGAGTTCAGAAATGAACTGCAGAAAAGTTCGGGTATCGTTTTGATAAGGTTTCATGTACGTATCGTATGTTGTATGTATGTATTAAGTATATATAATATGGTTAGGATAAGTTTTATAGTTACTTTCTATATTTAGAAACTTTTAGAAATGAAGGCTAGTTCAAAAATCGCGTAAAAAGTCGAAAAATTAGCAAAAGGGTACCCGGTTTGGTCCCGAAAGTGTATAGGAGTATAAGTAAACATAAAATAGAAGGGGGAGAGTGTAAATATGATAAAACACAGAGAGGAATCGAATTTGTGGGTCTCATAGCCTTAATTTTAATAATTAAATTAATAAAAATAGGATAATTACCATTTAAAAGTCCTAATTGGGCCTAAACTTGTCCAGAAGGTTACCAAGGCCTATATAAACACCCCTAGACCCCTAAAAACGACTAATAACCCTAAATAAACCTAAAATCAGTCTAAATCTTCCATGGATATCAAGAGAAGTCGAAATTATGATTATGGTTCATTAATTTTTCTTGTTTTAAGGTAAGTGATCAATTAAACCTTAATATAATTTATGTTTTTATTAATTAATCATAATTGTATTGTTAATTAACCATCATTGAGATGATTAGGGTTTTATTAATTTTATGGAAAAATATATTAATTAAGATCCATTAATGATTTTAGGGTTTGTGTTATAAATTTAGGGATAATTAATGATGTTTAGAGGGTTAGTGCATAAAGGCGTAAAACAGTCTAATTTTTAAGGCTGTCTTGTGTCGACTGTTCCGGGCAGTAGGTAGCACCTTTGGGCGAGTTTCTTTTTTTTTTAAATTAATTTCAGGGAGTCTACTTTTCAAAAATGTAAGGTTGGTCGAAAATGGAGTTGGGAAGGTCGTCAAATAATTTTTACAAAAACAGTCCGCTGTTCAGGAATAAATTTTGATTTCGGGGATTTGAGTCAAAACCTAACCAAACGGATGAGATAGCCAAATATTTTTGATTTGGGAACTCTTTATAATGTATATAAAAGGACTGGAGGTTTTCAATAAAATTTATGGTGTTTAGGTCGGGGTTTTGGTGTCAAACATTTAGCATGTACGGAAAATCAGTTTTGGTGAAAACGACTTTTGGCGTAGAGACTAAACGAAAGGGTTAAACGTGTAATTAGAAAGTAAAATTGGTTTTTGAAGTTCTTAGATCATATAACAACATAACTCCAGTAGGGTAGGAGTCAAGTGTGGTGTTAAGTCCACTTCATGTGATCGTTTAGTGACTAGTAAACCGTACCGGGGAAAAACTGGAATTTTACGTATAGAATAGCTTGTAGTGGGAGAACTAGATAGTGGGGATTGGGGGATTAGATTCATCTCCTTGATTGTTACTTAACTTGGGTGTTAAGACCCGAGCTAAGGGTGTCGTGTATGATTTTATAGGTTTGCAGGAGTGCTAGCTTGTTGTGCTATCAGGTGAGTTCATAGTCCCGTTTTGCTACGTTTTTAAATGTTTTTCTAGTATGGGATGGAGATGACACTTGCAATGTTCTTTAACATGATTTAGTACTATGTTTTAAAATGTGTGGACATCCATGTGATATTGTGTGACTTGCGTGCTTATGTGTTCTCATATGTGCTTTGATATGTGTTATGATATGTGAATCTTGATTGTGTTATGATTGGGATTGGTACATAGATGTATTGGCGTCTATGGGACCAGTTGTGAGGTGTGTGGAGCGTGGGGCACGATCCGTCCTGAGTTCTTGGTTCTGAGTTCTTGGTTCGTGGGGCACGATCCGTCCTGAGTTCTTGGTTCGGGGGACACGATCCATCCTGAGTACTTGTGCATCGTCTCTTCGGAGGCAAGATATATCGACGGGGATATAGTTCATCTTCCACAGGTGGTGTGGGAAAGATCCGGATAGTATGGTGTGTGTTCTTGTGTGTGTGACGGGATACTTCTTGATTGTTATAGTGTGCTTTGTGAATTGTAGATGTGATCGGTACTTGGTTTATGTTTTGTTGTGGATGCATGTAACATGATTATCACATTATGGTCCATTACTATAAATTGTTTTCCTTCAACTTATTTGCAGCAGATGTAAATGTTTCTTATGATGTTCTAGATAACTTAAACCTATGTTCTCACCAACTTTATGTTGACAGATTTTAGTGTCATTTTCAGGTGAGGTAGTTGAGGAGGATGATGTTAGAAGTTGCTAGAGTGTAGAGGCTGCTAGGATTGCATTAGGAGGATTCCCTTTCCTCTTAGATTTTATTTTGTGTCTTGATTAAGTGAACTTTATGGTACCTATATGTTTGATGTTTGTTCATTTGTATGTCTTTGGTAAGATAGGCCTGTTACCTACTTACCTAGACGCCTGCATTGTTGAGATATTGTTACGACATTTGTGTCGCCATTTATGATATTTCAATTTCATTTAGTTCTCTCTATAGACACGCTGTTGTTGTGATGATATCTATACGTCG
This sequence comes from Glebionis coronaria, assembly GCA_025667525.1. Classification (NCBI taxonomy): domain Eukaryota; kingdom Viridiplantae; phylum Streptophyta; class Magnoliopsida; order Asterales; family Asteraceae; genus Glebionis; species Glebionis coronaria. The sequence goes on along the minus strand of CM046879.1, from coordinate 418,129,255 downwards.
CGCCCAATATTCCGCCATGGTGGGGTGTGACAGAATGGTATCAGAGACAATGGTTATAGAGAATTAGGTTGCCTAGTCGTGTAGCCTAGTCTATAGCTTAAGGGTCCCTGCATATAGGCGTCATAGGAGTATGTGTGCATTTTATATTATTTGATGTGTTTGGATGTTATTTATTGTGATGTCTTGACTAGTATGAATTGAACAGTAGTAAGTTCATACTTAGCCACATGTTATTTTCTTTTCGGGTTTGTGACTCGTGTGGGTTGAACCATAATCGTCTACGCTAGTCACTGTTGTATTTTGCTTAAATTGTACATTATAGTACATAATTTAGTACAAGGTAGTTTCTATCTTTTATCGAGTTATTTTACATACCTGAGGTATGTTATTTTTCTTTTGATGTTTAAGTCATGTTCCCTAAGAATCGTGTGGTGGTTCGAGTTACTAGGAGTAGGTGGATAGGAAGGGTTTTAAGCTGGTTCCACTCTTACGGGCGACATGACTTATAACTGATTATGTTTTCATGTTCTTTATACATTTTGAATTTTGTCTGCGCTAGTTCAACTGGACTACGAGTTTATGAGTTTCATGCATTGGCTATGTTATTTTAATACATGGGGTTTTGGATCTCATCTTGTGTGGATTATGTGCTTATATGAGTTGTAGGATCTATGTGATTATTTGAGTTGGTAGACTGATGTGTTATGTGTAGAATTAATTCTTATAAGTGTCATCATAGGAGGGAGTGCATTAGTGAAAGGGGACTTGTATAAGTATGGTGGCCAACATAGTTATACAAGTACCAAGACATCAATGGATTCCTAAATATGGTTACATGAAAGAGGGTTAATACATGCTTGTTTTATAGTATATGCTGGATGGATTTGAGTGTATGTATGCCTATGCCTATATATGTATATATCCCTTCTACTTATCGGTTGTATTCTTAGGATGGTTTTATAGCTCTTCATTCTTTGCGATGTTCAACTTCTGTAGTAGCGCATTTATCGAGTCCTCATTTCACGTGTTTGTTTGTACGGTACTTTTGGTGTAGAAGCTATTGAGAGGGTGGAGATTACTTTTTGGAATAACGATATCTTTTGTTTTGAGTCTTACATGGTAAAAAAATAAAACTTGCAAATAGTAAAATAAAAATAGTTGTTGATAGTCGATAAAATGAGGGTAAAGTGTCGAAAACGTGTTTGAAATAAGGTGGAATATAAATTTTTTTTAACATATAAGCATGACTTGTTTATTTTAAAATATTTTGGTTTTGATCACCTAAAGTTATTGTTCTTTAGTTAGAAATTTTGTTCTTATTAACTTAAATATGTTAAAATCATGTATTAATCATATGATGGGTGAGAATTTAAATTTTCTGGATTTAAAATAAATTAGACCTTGAATTTTGTAATTAATAACATGTTTTTTTTTTTTTGGTTTAAAATCGTTTTGGTCAAAACTTATTCGTTTTTGAAAGCTTTTTGAGTAATTCAAAAGCCTAAAATTATGTACTCGGAACGTACTTTTCAAATATTCAGGAAGTTTGGTAATTGGAAGTCAGTATCTTGGTCGAATTAATTGTACAAGTGTCGAGTTCAAGGTTAATTTTCCGATAACATGGTTTAAACTCGTGTTTTGGGTATTTTGGGATAGTGGACACTTAGAAGGCTAACATAGGGCTGCTTTGGGATAGGATTTTAGATGTATCCATCATAGAGATTGTTACATTAATAAAGAATGTGGGTTCCGGAGTCAATGTTGACGCGTGATATTGTGTTGTGTGCTTTAGACAATTGATCGTTCGTGAAGAGACTATATATTTTTTTTCGTCAAATGATTACATAAATTACTAATGTGATACCATGGTTTTAGAACAACTAATATACATTAAGGTACAAAATCCTTTTTGGGGTAAAATTTGGTTTTGCACAAGGTTTTAAAAGTATGTCACCGGTCGTAATACGTTTCGGTTGTCGTTGGGTGCTTCTTGTGTCATTGGTCCTTTTTCATGGTTCGTTGGGAGTCGATACATGTTTTATGTTGAGTATCTTTTGGAGTCTCAGGTTTTGGTTCATATTTTTAAATTCTTTCACGTAAACGTCCGTTAGTTGTCCATGGGCTTGATCGTTTATCCGAAGTTGGGGGTCCTAAAATTTGTCTTGAGCTAATATTCATTGAGGGCGTTGTTGTAGTCATACGGATGATCCGGTTACGTTCTTATGAGAGAGATAGCGAGTTGGTTGTGAAATGAAGTTTTTTGAGCTTATGGAGTAAATCTCAGGACGAGATTTCTATTAGGAGGGAGTGATGTGACAACCCTAGATTTTAGATTTTTCACTTTTGATTGTTTGATGTTGATCATGTGCTTGGTGTGCGTTTATGTGTTATGTGCTCATATTTGAGACTTTATCATGATGTTAGACATTGTTTATGTAGTACATGGTACGTTATATGATGATGTGATGGGGTTGGTTCGTGCTCATGAGTTCATATGAATGTATAAATCATGGTATAAGTTGGAAATGAAACGGAATGAAATGAGTTCAGAAATGAACTGCAGAAAAGTTCGGGTATCGTTTTGATAAGGTTTAGTGTACGTATCGTATGTTGTATGTATGTATTAAGTATATATAATATGGTTAGGATAAGTTTTATAGTTACTTTCTATATTTAGAAACTTTTAGAAATGAAGGCTAGTTCAAAAATCGCGTAAAAAGTCGAAAAATTAGCAAAAGGGTACCCGGTTTGGTCCCGAAAGTGTATAGGAGTATAAGTAAACATAAAATAGAAGGGGGAGAGTGTAAATATGATAAAACACAGAGAGGAGTCGAATTTGTGGGTCTCATAGCCTTAATTTTAATAATTAAATTAATAAAAATAGGATAATTACCATTTAAAAGTCCTAATTGGGCCTAAACTTGTCCAGAAGGTTACCAAGGCCTATATAAACACCCCTAGACCCCTAAAAACGACTAATAACCCTAAATAAACCTAAAATCGGTCTAAATCTTCCATGGATATCAAGAGAAGTCGAAATTATGATTAGGGTTCATTAATTTTTCTTGTTTCAAGGTAAGTGATCAATTAAACCTTAATATAATTTATGTTTTTATTAATTAATCATAATTGTATTGTTAATTAACCATCATTGAGATGATTAGGGTTTTATTAATTTTATGGAAAAATATATTAATTAAGATCCATTAATGATTTTAGGGTTTGTGTTATAAATTTAGGGATAATTAATGATGTTTAGAGGGTTAGTGCATAAAGGCGTAAAACAGTCTGATTTTTAAGGCTGTCTTGTGTCGACTGTTCCGGGCAGTAGGTAGCACCTTTGGTCGAGTTTATTTTTTTTTTAAATTAATTTCAGGGAGTCTACTTTTCAAAAATGTAAGGTTGGTCGAAAATGGAGTTGGGAAGGTCGTCAAATAATTTTTACAAAAACAGTCCGTTGTTCAGGAATAAATTTTGATTTCGGGGATTTGAGTCAAAACCTAACCAAACGGATGAGATAGCCAAATATTTTTGATTTGGGAACTCTTTATAATGTATATAAAAGGACTGGAGGTTTTCAATAAAATTTATGGTGTTTAGGTCGGGGTTTTGGTGTCAAACATTTAGCATGTACGGAAAATCAGTTTTGGTGAAAACGACTTTTGGCGTAGAGACTAAACGAAAGGGTTAAACGTGTAATTAGAAAGTAAAATTGGTTTTTGAAGTTCTTAGATCATATAACAACATAACTCCAGTAGGGTAGGAGTCAAGTGTGGTGTTAAGTTCACTTCATGTGATCATTTAGTGACTAGTAAACCGTACCGAGGAAAAACTAGAATTTTACGTATAGAATAGCTTGTAGTGGGAGAACTAGATAGTGGGGATTGGGGGATTAGATTCATCTCCTTGATTGTTACTTAACTTGGGTGTTAAGACCTGAGCTAAGGGTGTCGTGTATGATTTTATAGGTTTGCAGGAGTGCTAGCTTGTTGTGCTATCAGGTGAGTTCATAGTCCTGTTTTGCTACGTTTTTAAATGTTTTTCTAGTATGGGATGGAGATGACACTTGCAATGTTCTTTAACATGATTTAGTACTATGTTTTAAAATGTGTGGACATACATGTGATATTGTGTGACTTGCGTGCTTATGTGTTCTCATATGTGCTTTGATATGTGTTATGATATGTGAATCTTGATTGTGTTATGATTGGGATTGGTACATAGATGTATGGGTGTCTATGGGACCAGTTGTGAGGTGTGTGGAGCGTGGGGCACGATCCGTCCTTAGTTCTTGGTTCTGAGTTCTTGGTTCGTGGGGCACGATCCGTCCTGAGTTCTTGGTTCGGGGGACACGATCCATCCTGAGTACTTGTGCATGGTCTCTTCGGAGGCAAGATATCTCGACGGGGATATAGTTCATCTTCCACAGGTGGTGTGGGAAAGATCCGGATAGTGTGGTGTGTGTTCTTGTGTGTGTGACGGGATACTTCTTGATTGTTATAGTGTGCTTTGTGAATTGTAGATGTGATCGGTACTTGGTTTATGTTTTGTTGTGGATGCATGTAACATGATTATCACATTATGGTCCATTACTATAAATTGTTTTCCTTCAACTTATTTGTAGCGGATGTAAAGGTTTCTTATGATGTTCTAGATAACTTAAACCTATGTTCTCACCAACTTTATGTTGACAGATTTTAGTGTCATTTTCAGGTGAGGTAGTTGAGGAGGATGATGTTAGAAGTGGCTAGAGTGTAGAGGCTGCTAGGATTACATTAGGAGGATTCCCTTTCCTCTTAGATTTTATTTTGTGTCTTGATTAAGTGAACTTTATGGTACCTATATGTTTGATGATTGTTCATTTGTATGTCTCTGGTAAGATAGGCATGTTACCTACTTACCTAGACGCCTGCATTGTTGAGATATTGTTACGACATTTGTGTCGCCATTTATGATATTTCAATTTCATTTAGTTCTATCTATAGACACGCTGTTGTTGTGATGATATCTATACGTCGCGCCCCATATTCCGCCATGGTAGGGTGTGACATTATGCAAATTAAGATTCCATCGTCATATGCATGTTTGATTCCATCGTAATGTTGGATCGTAACAAGGATCGTAGTCACGGATCGTACCCACGGATCGCACCCACGATCGCAACAAGTGATCGTGGTGAGGATTATGGAGTGTGATCGTGGTGACGATCGTACTATGGATCGCAGTAATGGCTCGCAAGTAGAAACACTCGGGGTTTATGCGATCACACTTACTGGATCGTACTGGTAAAACCCTTAAGCATTATGATGGCATACAATAAGCAAATAAGTAAATACCAAATAAGCACTTATCTAAAAACTTAACAAAATCAAATTTAAGAAAAAGCTAATAGACCAAAATTTAAAAACTTTTAAAAATACTAAATAATAAAATATTTAAAAACAACTTTTTATAAAAATTAACTAAAAAACACTTAATCAAAAATAAGAAAATTAACACAATAAGCACTAAAACACTTTAAGCTATAAAAATCAAACATTAAAAGATCAATAAGCATAAATTTGAAAACTTTAAAATTACTAAATAAGCAAACTTTAAAAAGACTAAACTTTTTAAGAAAACTAAAAAGCAAATAAGCTAAATACAAAATAAGCCAATAAGATTGTCAAACTTATAGCTTAATTCGTATAAAAGCTTAGATGAAACAAAAAGATGAACTTTTTAATCAAACATCAAAATCAACAAGACATGTATATAAAGAGATCGGATTTAAGATCATATATAAAAAGACTAAGAAAGATAGAATAAGATTAAGATTAAAACAAGAATTAAGCTAGTTGAAAGTAAAATTGATTACAAACAAGAAAGGAAGATAAAGATTGAGATCCTAGTGAGATAAACTGTCACTTTCTCTCTCTAGAATCACCTACCAAATTGAAAATGAAAACTACCCTAAACTAAAACTAACCAACCCTCCTAAATGAGCTTAGGAGGGTATTTATAGGAAATGGGGAGGTGCATGTGTTGCCTCCTCTTTCTTTCTTTCTTCACGTCTTCTCGTCTTTTAAGTTCTTCGACCTTATCGACTTTGTCTCGGGATTAATTAAACTCGTCTTATAATTTATTTATTTATTAGACTCGAGTTCTTCGGCTTTATTAAACTTCTGTCTTTTAGACTTGTTCTTCGATAAATCTTCAGAATAGGCCTTGGACTTCCGTTCTTTTTGCATTCTTGATCTCTTGACTTCGTCTTTTTGTCGTTTTCTTTGATGAAGGCCCGTGAAAGCCCGTGTTTTATTCCCTTTTCACATTTTGGTCCTAAATCACAACAAAAACACAAACCACGCATAATTCCGACATTTACGACATAAAATACACGTTTTGGCTTGGTTATTATTGTAATTAAGTGGTAAAAGGACGGGTGTTTTCACACCTATCATAAAACAAGTAATGGGGGGATGACTATGTACAATATCCATAGTCATGATGTATATTATTGCTATTTAGCTCATGACACCGAAGCTTAACAAAAGGTAAGTTCCCCTAGTGAGTATTCAGCCTAAATACTCAAGTATAAACAAATGTAATGCGTCAAAGTAATACGAGACGGGGATTGTCAATCCCGATGGATCCACCCACAACATTCGCGCTTAGTAACACAAGTAAATTAACGGTTCATGATATGGTAGGGAAACTAAGTGGCTATGGAAACTAAAAGCAATAATAATAACTGTAATCTGTTCTGGAAAGCATACAAGTTCTGGAAAGCATACAAGTTCTGGATAGCATACAAGTTCTGGATAGCATACAAGTTCTGGGTAGCATATAGTTTTAAATGAATGTGTTCCACCATGTAAAATCTCACCCCGCGTTTAGAAACAATGTATAAGTAGAAAAAGGGGCTATGAACTCACCTCGAAGCAATTGCAACGTTTAAAATAGCATAATGTTGGCAGGGAGAAATAATAGCTCGCAGCAATCTGTAGTCTAAATTAAATAAGGATGTATTACTATACAAGCATACCGACAATAAACGTAGCATTTAGTCCCCTAGTATGTGCTTGAGCTTGTTTAAAGAAATCGATAATTTTAACGCTTGCAAAAGTTTAACGTTTAAATAAAAGTGTAGTCATTTATTCGGGATATATTTAGCAAAGTTGAACATTTAACTGTCGCGACAACCTGTTTATTTGGGTCGTTTAATGGGTCAAATATCATAAATTTATTTTTATTAAAAAAAATTTAATAAATAAATTAAATAAATTTATTAAATATATTAGTTATTAGTTTAATTATAAAAGAAAAAAATGCATGTCTCATGTCGGGGAACATGAGACACCTTTCATACATATAGAATTTAAATTTGCAATGTTGTGTTAACGCATTCTGTTTCTTTCCATGCTTTCTTTGCTTTTCGATAAAAAAGAGTAGTATGTTCAGTTTTTTTAGAAAGCAATAACGAGCTCTTTAATGGCTCGTGGTGTAAAACCAAAAGTATCGTTAAAAAGCTAGTCAGATCGTCTATAGACCCATGTTTTAAGTTTTATAAACCGAGGTCGTTTGATGGGTTAAAATCGTGTCCGAAGTGAGGGTCGTGCAACTACTTTTAAAAGTTACGAGTTTAATGGGTCAGTTTCGATCTTCTCTACAGTCCACGCTAACGACTTTTGAGTAGAACCAAAAGTATGCTCGTGTAAACGGCATGGCCGTCTACAACTTTCGTTGGTTAACCGACTCGGGGAAAGATCATTTCAAGGGTCTAATATGGGTCGGAAAAGGCCGCGTTGCAACTCCAAATAACTTATATTTTTCGACCACAAATGTCATGCTCCGTACTTTTCGCTAAATAATATCTAACTGGTTTCCTAACAGATTTAAATGGTTCACGTTGTGTTACAATCTCGGTACTATGGGGTACGTTTTGCCCCCATAATACATGTGGGCACTCGACCGTAGGTACTTCGTTTTGGGTCTCATACATTGAGGTTTCCGTTGTTTATTTTTCAAATTGATTTCAATACCTTTTCATTCTGTTAAAGTATAATGAATTCCTACTTTCTAATAGCCTAGACCCAGCCCATCAAGTTTTATATATGCACTTATACATAATACTCGTTTCCTTCCCATCTGTTTGTTGTTTTTAGTTCAAAGTATGGTAACCAACAAACCAACAAACCAACAAACCAACAAACCAACAAACCAACAGTGAGGATGTTTGAATCTGCTTATAAAAATAACGCTCAAGCACAACTAGCTAAATGACCAAGAATGTATCGATAACAAAAATGTAACTAGTGAACAATAATGGCGTATGATAACTCACAAACCAAGGGGAAACGTGAAGTGTGGTTCAAATCGGCGAACCCTCACTCGTTTTAACCCTCACGAACAAAACCGAGCACCCTCGAATCCGAACTCAAACTGACCGACCCACTTTTGTATCGGCAAATATGAGTCCACCTTTCGCACTTGATATAGATTACCAATATATGATTTCACTCGAATAAATGGGCAAAATCTTGTGAGTTTTGTTCGTTGAATGAAAACAAGACGATAGGATATATCACATAAGTCTTGCATTTGCAAATGATAGAAGGTAATATATCATTTGTATGACATGCTAGACACGCGGCTTTGTTTTAGAGACATTGCTTATCAAAGAAGTTTCTCACAAAACATGGGAAGTGAAATCAATATAAAATTTTGTTTCACCATATTTATGAAAGCGGGTATTATCGAATCTCGATATTTTAAAAGTTACGCGATTGAAAGGATAAGCGTAAAAACACGAAAAATAAACTCTCACTATGAAATAAAAACATCGATATTCGGATCACACATTGAAATTTTTATAAATAAATGAGGGTTTATGATTTAATAAACGTCAATGTATCAAATAAACGAATTACACTTAAAAGATTATCGAAAATTTACGAAGAATGCTCGTTAAATGAAAACTTAAAATGACGACAATAGAAAATATTTATATGTCATAATGAGGATATTCACGGTCGATGACGGACATACACTTAGTCGATAAATAATAAGTGACACGTATCCGATATGTTAAAGCCTTAACATTGCCAGTTAGCCGAGAATTCAATATTATTAGTCGAACGTATATGACAAATAAAAGTCAATTAATTAATATTGGTCCGAATATTTAAAATAATATTAGAACTCGGTCTAAATATTAATTTTAAAGTTCGGGTTACAATAGTAAATAAATTTGGAAAAATAAAAATAAAATTTTTATAACTCCGAATAAAATATTATCAATGATCAAAAAAATAATTAAAATACAATATAATTAAAATTCTTGAGATCTCAGGATTTACATATGAAAAAGTAAAGAGGAACAAATAAAACATTATAAAATCGATAAGTACGACTAAAAGAATAATTTAATTATCGAGAAAAATACGAGTTCTCACAGTCGGCCCTCCTAAAGGAACTCTGGTCCCTCATAGTTCAACTGGAGACGGAAGAAGATGCGAGCAAATGGGAATACTTACTTTAGAATTGCATCATTGCTTCCCAGGTAATTTAGTATACAAGCAATAGCACGAGGGAATAAAACGAAATTTGTATCAATTTCATAACGAATATGATATAATAGATGCATCGATGATAAGGACAATAAAAAAAACAAAGGATTTAGAAATGATTAATTCTCAAGTGTGGTTGGTGTCACCAACAATGGCTTATTAAGTTCTCAGTGGTCGATACACGATCGGAAGAGAAAAGCCCCAGAACAAATTTTTGAATCAAAGAAAATTCTTAAGAAGTCACTTGAGAGTAATTCCAGTAAAATGAACAACGAGAGGCGAAATCAACACATGGTTCTCACGAATGAATTTCAAGACAATAGAGTCTAACACACATCATGACAATTACACGAAATTATTGTTCACGTCCAGTCATAAATCATTAACCGCGTCCATAGACGTTTCGAAGGTATACCAAAATAGATAAAGAAGGTCGATCGATGTAGAAGCATAACAACGTTGAAACTTTCAAGTCTGATATCAATGGTAAGAAATTAGACAAGCGGTAACAAGAATTATATCACAAAAGAAGATGAGGTAACAAGTAAAACAAAGGTCGTTGAGTAAGGAATTATGTGCATGAGGCATGTACTTCGTTCAAGGAAAGATAAGGGATCATATGTGTATGTCGCGAACTAGTGCTACTCGCATAAGATGTAAAAGTTTTCAAAACTTTATTTTATCTAACTTTTCAAAGAACATAAGTAAAAAGTTGGTTCTTGACCAAATATTTAATGTGACTACTATTCGGCCTTGCATGGCTCCTTCTAAATTACGCATAGGTGATCAGTCCATGCATAATTTAGGACTAGCAATGCGATGCTCAGCTTCGTCAAACCAGTATTACATGTCATATGATTTAAAATATGTATATAGTGCCATTTGTAAATCAGGATTTAAAATGATTTATGAAACTTTTCACAAGTAGGTAAATCGGCTAGATATTTTGAATCAACAATCTTAATGTCACAAGATTTCTTTATAAGACCAAGGTAGAATAATTTGTGAAAATACATCGTAAAATGAATGTCAATTAATTTTTATAAGGTAACATTCAAGTATTCTATAAAGTCCAAGTAAAACATTTTGTAAAATGATTTGTAAACAATATCGGTTTAAATTCATATGGTGACACGATGATAGCTTACAAAATAGCGAGTGGGTTACATGAGGGTAATAAAGAGTAGTTCCTCACACAATCGATGAAATGGTTACAAGGTGATAAGGTTTCAAAAGGTTTAGCCGGAATCGCCATGAGACACGTGTCAAGATGATAACGAACGATGAAAATAATAACTTCAAATCTTTACCCAAATCAGTAGTATGATAGAAGCAAAGAAAGACAATGTATAATGACAAATAAGTCATATATAAAAGAAAGGATAAAGGAATTCGTATGTGTTCACATTGTAATTTGGTTGTCATAAATATGATTTTAAGAAAGTACAGCATCATTTCCCAAATAGTACAACTACTCCGACAAGTTTTTATTTTAGGAAAGTTTGAGAATTTAACATGTAAATAGTAATGCATAAAATATACACATTTTTCTAAACATGTAGTTCATCATCAGTTTATCAAATCACTTGATTCCTAAAAGTTCAAGATATATGTATGTTGGCCGAACTCAAAGTTACTATTTTAAACATCTTCAAACACAATCAATGTTTTTAGTTGTAAAATATCATTAGTTAAAGTTTTACGAGTTCAAACGAACTCAAAAACACTTCAACCCATATTTTTAAATTGTATCAGTTTTGACTTTTTAGTTTTGACTCATTATAACATTTTTAAGACTCGAAGTCTAAAGCAATTTGGTGTAAAATGATGTTTTGAACAAATTTCTAGTTTTACTCGAGACTCAAAACGGTGCAGAAATGGACAAAAATGTCCTCGCATCAAATTTGTTAGTAAAATGATATTTTAGAAAAAACGTAGAAAATATGTTCTTAAATTTTACAAATTTCAAATGAGCCTAACTTGCTCGTTTTTAAGATTTACAGGTAGATTTTTTTTTGTGTCCTAAACGAACGTCTCAACAAGTAAAAACATATTTTTACGTCTAACATTTTATAAAAATATTTTCTCGACATCGTTAAATTACATATAACTTTTCTGCGGAAAGTATAATTTTCGACACACCTTGAAATTTAATCAAACTTCATAACGACCCGAAATTTATGTACACACATGACTTGTGGATTCCATAAAGACGAAAGAGAACAAATTGTATAATTAAGCATATAAAGGAAGACATAATATAAAAATGGTTCAAGAATACCAACGATAATTTAAGAAATCAAAAATGGCGCATGACAATCCGTGTTTTAGATTTCAAGATGCAATGTAGGAAGGTCTCTTGGCTGCGTGATTTTCCAAAATCACAAGACATACCGAGAAAGAAATGGAACATTAATGGGTTACACTCTCGGAGCGAGGAGGTTTAATGAAAGGAGATGATACATGTTTTATAGAAATAGAATCGTTTTCCAAACAATCGCCACATAATATAGGATAAATTACAAGCTGGCGATGGTGTTTTCAAGGTACAAATGGACGTTGTAATTCGAAGTCGAATGTAGAATGGTCAATGAAATAATATTTAATCGATATACAAGTGTCGCGTAAAACAATGACGTAAAGGTAAATCAAAGTTACGAAAACCCACGATATTATTCAACATGGATTCAAGGGCTGCTTCGAGATGTGTGACTCACACGGTGTCTTTTAGTCTTTTTCGGATACACATTGAGCTACACAATGGTCCATAGGCTATTTTTCAAGACACCTACTCACAAATGGTCGGAAAGCAAATTGGATATCTAAATAGATATCTTAAAGAGGTTTAACAATAGAAGTAACGCACAGGGTAGTAAAATGAAAATCGGAAGTTTCATTGAAAGCAACACTTATTTAATCCCAAACAATGGTATCACGTGAATACACAGAACATGTAACAGTGAGTCAAGAAAACAGGCGGTTCAAAACGAACGAGTATATGAGGTCAGTCATATCACGCATAAACAATATAGCAATAATATTTAGAAAAGTGAGTATAAAAAGTCGGCAGCATACGCGCTCTAAATACAAGTATGTAACGTTATAACAAGATCAAGATTACATGAACAAGAATTCAAGAAATATAGTAAGAACATATGTAATCAAGTAATATTCAATGATAATTCATGAAGCACGAAGGCTTTGAAATGACATAGTAATTATCGTCATTAGGGTAAAGTAATATTTCAAAATGTAATCAGGAGATGAAATATTATAACGATAATTAAAAGTAAATAATAAGGATTAGAGAGTTACCCGCGCAGATATCGAACAACAATGGCAGATTCTATGTTTGACACTTTAAAACATGAAACATTTGAAATTTCGATTATAGACTAAGTTTTGAAAAACGACTCAGTTCCCTATAACCATCGCTCTGATACCAATCTGTGAGACCCCCAAAATCAGGCAAGGAAACACGTAGGCAGCAAGGGGGTGACACGTCATGGTACAAGAAACAATGAAATACTGTTGACACAAAGTTGACGTAATAAAAACATATATATTACATCATAAACATCATAGTTTTAAACAAGGGTCCCAAAGTTTTATAAGCGGAAAAATTTATTATTTAAATATGATTTTGTAACATATATTTTCCAACAATATAAGATAAACTTCTGACAGTTTTTACCAAAACCAAAGCTTTAAAAGAAGTAACACAGAAATCTCCAAGTTGCAAAAATATCATGTTGGCTCCCATCCAAGCAAAACTAAGTATTATTACCTGAGATTAAACATGTAAAATTGTCAACACAAAGTTGAGTGATATTCATAGGTTTAGCAGTAAAGGTGTGGAACACAAGCATTCATTTGTAAAACAAGTAATGGGGGATGACTATGATGTATATTATTGCTATTTAGCTCATGACACCGAAACTTAACAAAAGGTAAGTTACCCTAGTGAGTATTCAGCCTAAATACTCAAGTATAAACAAATGTAATGCGTCAAAGTAATACGAGACGGGGATTGTCAATCCCGATTGATCCACCAACAACATTCGCGCTTAGTAACACAAGTAAATTAACGGTTCATGATATGGTAGGGAAACTCAGTGGCTATGGAAACTAAAAGCAATAATAATAATTGTAATCTGTTCTGGAAAGCATACAAGTTCTGGAAAGCATAAAAGTTCTGGATAACATACAAGTTCTGGATAGCATACAAGTTCTGGGTAGCATACAATTTTAAATGAATGTGTTCCACCATGTAAAATCTCACCACGCGTTTAGAAACAATGTATAAGTAGAAAAAGGGGCTATGAACTCACCTCGAAGCAATGGCAACGTTTAAAATAGCATAATGTAGGCAGGGAGAAATAATAGCTCGTAGCAATCTGTAGTCTAAATTAAATAAGGATGTATTACTATACAAGCATACCGACAATAAACGTAGCATTTAGTCCCCTAGTATGTGCTTGAGCTTATTTAAAGAAATCGATAATTTTAACGCTTGCAAAAGTTTAACGTTTAAATAAAAGTGTAGTCATTTATTAGGGATATATTTAGCAAAGTTGAACATTTAACCGTCGGGATAACTTGTTTATTTGGGTCGTTTAATGGGTCAAATATCATAAATTTATTTTATTAAAAAAAAATTAATAAATAAATTTAATAAATTTATTAAATATATTAGTTATTAGTTTAATTTTAAAAGAAAAAAAAATGTATATCTCATGTCGGGGAACATGAGACACCTTTCATACATATAGAATTTCAATTTGCAATGTTGTGTTAACGCATTCTGTTTCTTTCCATGCTTTCTTTGCTTTTCGATAAAAAAGAGTAGTATGTTCAGTTTTTTAGAAAGCAATAACGAGCTCTTTAATGGCTCGTGGTGTAAAACCAAAAGTATCGTTAAAAAGCTAGTCAGGTCGTCTATAGACCCATGTTTTAAGTTTTATAAACCGAGGTCGTTTGATGGGTTAAAATCGTGTCCGAAGTGAGGGTCGTGCAACTACTTTTAAAAGTTACGAGTTTAATGGGTCAGTTTCGATCTTCTCTACGGTCCACGCTAACGACTTTTGAGTAGAACCAAAAGTATGCTCGTGTAAACGGCATGGCCGTCTACAACTTTCGTTGTTTAACCGACTCGGGGAAAGATCATTTCAAGGGTCTAATATGGGTCGGAAAAGGCCGCGTTGCAACTTCAAATAACTTATATTTTTCGACCACAAATGTCATGCTCTGTATTTTTCGCTAAATAATATCTAACTGGTTTCCTAACAAATTTAAATGGTTCACGTTGTGTTACAATCTCGGCACTATGGGGTACGTTTTGCCCCCATAATACATGTGGGCACTCGACCGTAGGTACTTCGTTTTGGGTCTCAAACATTGAGGTTTCCGTTGTTTATTTTTCAAATTGATTTCAATACCTTTTCATTATGTTAAAGTATAATGAATTCCTACTTTCTAATAGCCTAGACCCAGCCCATCAAGTTTTATATATGCACTTATACATAATACTCGTTTCCTTCCCATGTGTTTGTTGTTTTTAATTCAAAGTATGGTAACCAACAAACCAACAGTGAGGATGTTTGAATCTGCTTATAAAAATAACGCTCAAGCACAACTAGCTAAATGACCAAGAATGTATCGATAACAAAAATGTAACTAGTGAACAATAAAGGCGTATGATAACTCACAAACCAAGGGGAAACGTGAAGTGTGGTTCAAATCGGCGAACCCTCATTCGTTTTAACCCTCACGAACAAAACCGAGCACCCTCGAATCCGAACTCAAAATAACCGACCCACTTTTGTATCGTCGAATATGAGTCCACCTCTCGCACTTAATATAGATTACCAATACTCGAATAAATGGGTAAAATCTTGTGAGTTTTGTTCGTTGAATGAAAACAAGACGATAGGATATATCACATAAGTATTGCATTTGCAAATGATAGAAGATAATATATCATTTGTATAACATGCTAGACACGCGGCTTTGTTTTAGAGACATTGCTTATCAAAGAAGTTTCTTACAAAACATGGGAAGTGAAATCAATATAAAATTTTGTTTCACCATTTTCATGAAAGCGGGTATTATCGAATCTCGATATTTTAAAAGTTACGCGATTGAAAGGATAAGCGTAAAAACACGAAAAATAAACTCCCACTATGAAATAAAAACATCGATATTCGGATCACACATTGAAATTTTTATAAATAAATGAGGGTTTATGATTTAATAAACGTCAACGTATCAAATAAACGAATGACACTTAAAAGATTATCGAAAATTTACGAAGAATGCTCGTTAAATGAAAACTTAAAATGACGACAATAGAAAATATTTATATGTCATAATGAGGATATTCACGGTCGATGACGGACATACACTTAGTCGATAAATAACAAGTGACACGTATCCGATATGTTAAAGCCTTAACATTGCCAGTTAGCCGAGAATTCAATATTATTAGTCCAACGTATATGACAAATAAAAGTTAATTAATTAATATTGGTCCGAATATTTAAAATAGTATTAGAACTCGGTCTAAATATTGATTTTAAAGTTCGGGTTACAATAGTAAATAAATTTGGAAAAATAAAAATAAATTTTTTATAACTCCGAATAAAATATTATCAATGATCAGAAAAATAATTAAAATACAATTTAATTAAAATTCTTGAGATCTCAGGATTTTAATATGAAAAAGTAAAGAGGAACAAATAAAACATTATAAAATCGATAAGTACGACTAAAAGAATAATTTAATTATCGAAAAAAATACGAGTTCTCACATGATATTTATAAGGAAATTCAAACCTACAAAGCTATCACTCAATATAACGCCATGAGACTGTACGACACTTGGGATCCAATGCGCTCGTAACATTTTCTTATTAACAAACGTTTTCATTGATAGGCCCCCCTTCCATTCTGCAAAACATTAGATTATACATAAGGAGATTGAAACATATACATAAATTTAGAAATATTTGACATTAAACAGTCAAAAGAACATACATGATATAGTCTTTCTTTAAACATTTGTGCTTTGTTAATGTTCTTGAAGTTAATTGGTACACATTTTGCAAATATAGTTACGACCTTTTCTACTAAGAACATTTTAAAGAACAACAAATACAATAGTAATAAAGTTATCTGCATACAACGTAATAAAGACGTCCACTTGCTACCTGGAATTCGCTTTTGTACACACTGTGAAGACAACAGCTAGAAGCTTTTCGAAACACGCATTCAGAAGGTGTAGAAAAACAAAACCGGAAGGATGTAAAGAAACACACAAAAGTTCGATATTTCAGCTATTTCAAATGGCAATGTTTGTCGCAATTCCTGATGTTTACAAAGCCCAATTTGTTGTAAAACAACCATATTTGGGTGTCGATTCACGTAACACACAAAAATCTATTATGTACCTCGTGACTCTATTTTAACGTCGTTAATTTCGGAAATAAGCATTTGGTTAATTAGGATGGAAGTAAAAGAAAATGCAACCTGATGCGTATTAAGTAAATATTTTCTATTGCGACAATTGCTTACGAAGTAGATGGAAACAACAGACCAATTTGGATTTCCCATTGCCATCTTACTAAATTTTACATTGTGACTAATTCTTGCTAAGTAAATTTTCCATTGTGACTATTTCTTACGAAGTACAGATATACTACTTCTTACTAAGTAAATAGACTACTTCTTACTAATTAGATATTTTCTGATGCTTACTAAGTCGATATTTTTCTTCTTACTAAGTAGATAACTAAACTCAATGTCACGTGTGGTGAATTATTGTTAATGTCCAAAGTTTATCCCAAATCATATACAATAAAAGATTTTGGACATATGATGGGATGTATATAAGACATCTTTCATTTTATATGAGATTTTATTTCAGAAAATATAGAGTTGGTATGTACTTGTTTCTCTTCTATTCTTACTCATATTGGTATGGCGTATTCAACGTTAGGTCAGTTTATGTACGACAACTTTTGATATACGTTTTTTCTCGAATTCAACAAAAATTATGACACACTCGAGCGAGTTTAACGCTCTAGCTAACTCACCAATGTTTCTAACTCTAGTAGATATATGTAATAATAGAATGATGAGATAAGCGAACTCATTCCAACCCATTTTGGCATGCTCTAATAACTTGTCAGTTTTGACCCAATCCCAAAACATTTACACCAAATACTTGGTCACAACTAATCAATCGTAGATAATAGTAGTCAATTCAAGGACTTCTTGTCAGAATGATGCTCTAATAAATTAGGCTAAGAGAGTAGGTAAACTTGATACTTCTAAAATTGGGAAGAAAATGTAGCGGATTTTCTCCAAAACCATGGTGTGCTAGTGATGGAAAAAGTTGCAAGCTACAACAAAAGAAGGAATTTATAGAATCCTGAATCTTGTCATCTACAAAAAGTTCAATAAGAATCAAAGGTTTGATAAGCTTAAACAAACACTTGCTGAGATTTTAAGTGGTAGCCCAAAGTCAGTCAAGCACGCAAACTAACATTTTCAAGTAAACCACCAAACTTCGCAACAAAAACAAATGTTACCATTTTATACAGCTAGATGATGTTGCATCTTGTCAAATGACCTACATAGCTGCAAATCTACTATCAGATCTCAGACAAACAAATATTTATGAGCAAAACTATCATCAAATTAGATCACATACACAATCTCATTTCAAATTACGAACAAAAACAACATAAATTAGAGAAAATGCATGACCTTGAAAAAGATCGCCAAATGATTAGAGATTGTTGTCGTTCGCCGGAATATCATCATTATCCATCTTTGTTATGCTACTACCCGCACACTCACAAAACCCACCAAATAGCAACAAAAATATCAAAACTATATACTGAAACTCATAGCATAATCAATAAAAAGATATAAAAAGCAATTAACATAACCACAAATTTATTCAAAAAAAAATTAATTTACCTTCATGGAAACAGGAATATATGATCAAGAATGCTATTAGTCGTGTAATCACCTCCATATAACTACAAAACTCAATACATCAAATAAAAAGAATCCAATTTCTTTTTCTCATATATGACCATCTATAAGCTTAATCGGGACAAGAAAAAATATGTAACCTGAGTTCTGTTGTAAAAGACTTCATTATCTATTAAATCTTCAATCCAAAAACGCTATTTGTAATGTAAGTTTTTTAAATCTGACACAAAAAACGCTATAGTTGACAATTGATCTCCTGTTTGTAATGTAAGTTTTTTAAATCCAAAATCAACCTCATAGGCTCATAACGAAGCTAATCCAAATACCAAAAATATCCTTATTAACCTCTTATCTAGTCACAAATTTATCCACTTAGCTGACGACTATCACGTTACTCATTTTGGCAAGAAACTTATAACTCCACTGCTATTACTCAAGCATATCCTCAAACAGAATATATACATATTCCAAGAGCTTAATCACCACCAAAAGCAGACCTTCTGTGACACCCAGGCAAATCCCACATCGGCTGTGGCCAGGAGAGATCCATGGTTCATAAGATAACAATCGCCTTCTCATGACACAACGCGTTTTGTGGTCTACTGCAAGTGGGGTTCTTAGGAACTGGCAGTTAAGCGTGCTCATGGAAGAGTAGTACTGGCTTGGGTGACCTGCCGGGAAGTCTTCACAAGAGGGCCACAAAGCAAAGCCGTGAGCCTGCGGGCAAAGCGGACAATATTGTGGTCTGAGTAGGCGGGATGTTACAAGTGGTATCAGAGGCACTCCTGAGCCGTTTGGGATGGTGGAGCAAACCTCATCGAGGACGATGAGTCCCGAAGGGGGGGTGATTGTGACACCCCAGGCAAATCCCACATCGGCTGTGGCCAGGAGAGATCCATGGTTCATAAGATAACAATCGCCTTCTCATGACACAACGCGTTTTGTGGTCTACTGCAAGTGGGGTTCTTAGGAACTGGCAGTTAAGCGTGCTCATGGAAGAGTAGTACTGGCTTGGGTGACCTGCCGGGAAGTCTTCACAAGAGGGCCGCAAAGCAAAGCCATGAGCCTGCGGGCAAAGCGGACAATATTGTGGTCTGAGTAGGCGGGATGTTACACCTTCATAAAAAAACACCCAAATCTAATTTAAGTTAACCATTTAAATCATTTATATGGGTAGTGCATTTTTTGTGTTTGGAATGAGTAGGATGCGTTCTTGAATCTCCATCGGCAATTCCAACACACACAACACCCCAAACCCAGATGACCCAATCAGTCCGAGCAAAAAAATAAATAAACCATCGACCAAAAAATTACTAATTTTTAAACCCTGACAAAAATATATAATTGATAATCTAACTATTTGATCTAATTATACAAATTATGATTAAAAAACAAAAATCATAATATGGGCTATGAAATATATACAAATTAATTAATAATAAACAATAAGGATCAAATATACCTTTATTTCTTCCGATGTAAAATAATTAAAATTTTGCGATCTATTAAGATCCACATAGATGTGAATGACGTTTATGATCATTCTGTTATATGATTTGGTTAATCGATGCTGTTTTGTTTTATGTGGATGAATGATGTTGTGTTTTTGACTGAAAGGTATAACATCGATTCGGTTGATGTAAATGATCGATGTTGTGTTTTTTATTAAGATTTAATTAGAGCAGTTTTTTTGAGAAAAATAATGGTGTCAATTTGGTAGATGCAAAATGAAATTAATGAAGTTGTGTAAAGTTGTTATTTGATCCAACGGTTCCAAAAAAAGACTATGCCACATGTTATTTTTAAAGGGTTATGAGAAAAGATTAAAAAAGAAAACCTTGTTTTATATATATATATATATATATATATATATATATATATATATATATATATATATATATATATATATATATATATATATATATATATATATATATATATATATATATATATATATATAAATATATATATATATATATATATATATATATATATATATATATATATATATATATATATATATATATATATATATATATATATATATATATATATATATATATATATATATATATATATATATATATATATATATATATATATATATATATATATATATATATATATATATATATATATATATATATATATATATATATATATATATATATATATATATATATATATATATATATATATATATATATATATATATATATATATATATATATATATATATATATATATATATATATATACACTATATAAAACAAGGTTTTCTTTTTTAATCTTTTCTCATAACCCTTTAAAAATAACATGTGGCATAGTCTTTTTTTGTATATGTTAATGTTATGAATAACGTTTTTACATTTTTTTTGGAGTTAATATTATTGTTGTGCATTTTTATAGAATTTTGTATTTAAGGCATTGTTTCACCATCCTTCCTTATATATTTTTATAGAATTTTGTATTTAAGGCATCATTTGTAATTCCTATATATATTTTATAGAATTTTGTATTTAAGGCATCATTTGTAATTCCTATTTTATTTTTGAAGCATTTTATGGAATCATTTTTATGGAATTTTGTTTTTAAGGCATTGTTTCACCATCCTTCCTTATATATTTTTATATAATTTTGTATTTAAGGCATCATTTGTAATTCCTATACATATTTTTATAGAATTTTGTATTTAAGGCATCATTTGTAATTCCTTTATATTTTTGAAGAATTTTATAGAATCATTTTTATAAAATTTTATATTTAAGGCATTATTTCACCATCCTTCCTTATATATTTTTATATAATTTTGTATTTATGGCATCATTTGTAATTCCTATATATATTTTTATAAAATTTTGTATTTAAGGCATCATTTATAATCCCTATTTTATTTTTGAAGCATTTTATGGAATCATTTTTATAGAATTTTGTATTTAAGGCATTGTTTTACCATCCTTTCTTATATATTTTTATAGAATTTTGTATTTAAAGCATCATTTGTAATTCCTATATATATTTTTATAGAATTTTGTATTTAAGGCATAATTTGTAATTCCTATTTTATTTTTGAAGCATTTTATGTAATCATTTTTATAGTATTTTGTATTTAAGGCACTATTTCACCATCCTTCCTTATATATTTTTATAGAATTTTGTATTTAAGGCATCATTTGTAATTCCTATATATATTTTTATATAATTTTGTATTTAAATCATCATTTGTAATTCCTATTTTATTTTTGAAGCATTTTATGGAATCATTTTTATAGAATTTTGTATTTAATGCATTGTTTCACCATCCTTCCTTATATATTTTATAGAATTTTGTATTTAAGGCATCATTTGTAATTTATATATATATATATTTTTTATAGAATTTTGTATTTAAAGCATTATTTGTAATTCCTATTTTATTTTTGAAGCATTTTATGGAATCATTTTTATAAAATTTTGTATTTAAAGCATTGTTTCACCATCCTTCCTTATATATTTTTATAGAATTTTGTATTTAATGCATCATTTGTAATTCCTATATATATTTTGATAGAATTTTGTATTTAAGGCATCATTTGTAATTCCTATTTTATTTTTAAAGCATTTTATGGAATCATTTTTATACAATTTTATATTTAAGGCATTGTTTCACCATCTTTCCTTATATATTTTTATAGAATTTTGTATTTAAGTTATCATTTGTAATTCCTACTTTCTTTTTGAAGTATTTATGGAAACCCTTTAATGAATTACATGTGTCATTTTAATAGAATTTTGTATTTAAGTAATTGTTTCACCATCCTTCCTATATAAGGGTTTTTGATTTGATATATATATATATATATATATATATATATATATATATATATATATATATATATATATATATATATATATATATATATATATATATATATATATATATATACATACATATATATATATATATATATATATATATATATATATATATATATATATATATATATATATATATATATATATATATATATATACATATATATATATATATATATATATATATACATATATATATATATAGATATATATATATATATATATATACATATATATACATATATATATATATATATATATATATATATATATATATTATATATATATATATATATATATATATATATATATATATATATATATATATATATATATATATATATATATATATATATATATATATATATATATATATATATATATATATATATATATATATATATATATATATATATATATATATATATATTTATATATATATATATATATATATATATATATATATATATATATATATATATATATGTCACAAATAATAATAACATTCGATCAAAATTACGTTTTTAAGATATGTTTTTGAGTTAAAACTATCATGATTCAGAAGTTAATGTTATAAAATTTGTTCGGCATAAAATTAGTCGCAAGAACTCGACGTTCCATTATCTGAATACCAGCTAGTTTCATTTCAAATCAAATTTATCTCAAATCAGCTGGTGTTTACCCTAACATCGGATAAACCGCCCATATAAGAAAAAAAAAAATTACACGTTTCGTCTCTATGGTTTATATGGGTCGTCCATATTTCATTTTAAATACACTGAAAATCCTTAATTTTGTAAATTATAACCCGGACAGTCCCTATTTTGAAAAATAGAGATTATCCGTGTTACAAGTTTCAAGAAAATTAATTACACACATGATCCCTATTTTTCAGAATAAGGACCGTTGATGTTACAACTTACAAAATTAGAAATTATCAATGTATTTAAAATAAAATAAAGACGAAAAGTGATGTTTGATATAAACCATAAAAATAAAACGTGTAAATTTTTTTTTTTTAAAAACCAACCATTTAGAATTAAAACCAAAGGCAACAATAATTTAGAACATTAAAGGCCGTAGAACCAAATCTGGAAACCTAAAAATAACACAAGGACTGCAGAAAAACAAAACAAATAATAATTGACACATTAAACCCTTTTATTTAAACTCGCATGTGCTAAAAAGAGAAACATTCAAAAGACCCAAACCCGAAAAACCAGATCCAAATCCATCGAAATAAAATCAACCACCTCACCCACTCACCCCCCTACCATTCCCCTATATAACCCCCCTTCACAACCCCTCTTACAAAACACACAAGAATCCCTTCCTTCCATCCCTTCTTCTATTATTTCTCTTCACACTCTTTTTGTCCTGTTTTTGCTCTACTACTGGAATTGAATCAATCCACACTTTCTTTCACCTAAACACGCAGTTTATTAATTAATTTATTAAATTAATCCAAGGTGCGTCTATTCATCTTCATCCCTATCTACCCTATTCGAATTCATTGATTGATTGAATAATAATACAGACTGATTAACTGATTATAATTAGGATTGATTTACGGATCTAAGATGACGATAATTAATTGGAATGACCTAATTTTTATAATGTTTATTCAATTTAATTAAACCTACACACTGGTTCTATACTGTGTAAGGCGGTGGTGTGGATCTTAAAAACCGGATCATTTTTATTTTATTCACCTCTTCATTTTAACCAAAATTTTTATTAATTTTAGCAATCGAATAATCTGTTTTTGCTTGTTGTATGCGAGTAAATGTCTTGTAATCATATCTCATTGTCAATTTTGTTTATTTAGTTCCTTTCCCCAAATTGTGATTAGATTGGATTGCGTTAATAGGTGTTCATTGTATATACGAATGTACTTTTTTTATTTATATATGAATTTATGAATTTTAGGGTGCTTGTATTGTTCCTCATAATACCTCCACTGAGATGTTAGGATTTTTTTTTGACTGCAATCCATTAATTTGATAGGTTAGGTTGAGATTGTTTTTGTTTGTTGTATGCGAGTAAATGTGTTGTTGTATGACGTTATGTAATTTTCAATTAATTGCTTGTGTTTTTTCCTTCTATATATGTTGTATATGGGATGCTGTGGATGTAGCTATACTTGTAGATGGTTAATTGGTGATTGGATTGCTTGAGTCGGTTACCATGGTTTCAGACGACTAATTTACGGGGTTTGAACCCACCGCCACACATACTTAAACCAAGTAAGGCCCTCCCTTTTTAGGAGGTTGGCGTGGCCACTTCAAGGTTGTTTGCACCTAATAGGGATTGTACTTGAGAGCTCATACATTTTAGAGTCAGTCACAAACCCTTTTGCCGCTAGGCCACCCTTAAGTAGTTACTTTTTAATATAAATTTATGTCTCTCTACTTAAGAGAGATCGAGAATGTCCATTCAGTGCTGTTCAATTTGAGCGTGTAAAATAGTGCAAAGTTTGTGTATTGATTACATTTTTGGCTTTTGGAATTTTTTCATGACCGAAAGTGTAACCATTTATTAGAAAGTGAAAGTTTTTGACTGTCGTATTGGCTACGTGATGTGCTTTTTACATTGATGTTTGATTTTGATGTTTAATTTGCGTGTTTAAATAAAAGAAGGTTTGTGTATTGATTACGTTTTTGTCTTTTGGATTTTTTCAGGACCGAAAGTGTAACTGTTTGTTAGAAAGTGACAGCTTTTTGACTATCGTATCGGCTACGTGATAAGCGTTGGTTTGTTATAAAAAAACTGGAAATAGAAGTGGATATTTTACAAGATAGGTTTATCTATTTATTTATGTATGAGTAATGAGTTCTAAAGCAAAGCCATTATTTGATCTCAATGAACCTGCTGTGGAGGAGGAGGAGGATGAAGAGAATGGTGGCGTTTTCTGCTTTCAGCCCCAAAGGGCGATTCCGTCAACCACCCATACTTCAGATTTATTTAAAGCAACTAATAGTCCTCGTAGGATAATAAACAACAATGCATTTTCTCATGCATCTTCTGTTTCGGGCTTTCAGCCTTTTGTCCGAGCGAAAGGAATACAAACGGCTGAAACTGACGATAGAAAGAAAGAAATTGATACTGGGTCTTCCTTTGAAAAAGAAGAAGGTGAATGGTCTGATGCAGAAGACAGTAATATGCCTGTAAAGTTGAGCAACGACATTGATGATAAGTCAAAGGTGAAATCAATGGCTGTTTTAACGGGTCATGGGAATTCTAGTGCGGCTGCGGCAGTTGATACCAATTCGAATGTTGTTTTAGTGAAGAATGAAATTAGTAACAAAGGCTCGTTACGAGTTGATGTTGTGAAGGATGAAAATAGTAACCATGGCTTTTTTCGAGTTGATGCTGTGAAAGATGAAAATAGTAACAATGGCTCTTTAGGATTAAATGTCGTGAAGGATGAGAATAGTAACCATGGATCTTCAGGAATAAATGTCGTGAAGAATGAAAATAGTAACCATGGATCTTCAGGACTAAATGTCATGAAGGATGAAAATAGTAACCATGGATCATCAGGACATGATGGTGATTCAAATGATCGGAAAAGTAGTGATAGTCAAGAGGATCATGTAGTTGCTCCGAAACAAAAAGACGTTAAAGGTGCTGAAGCGATTCATGCTTTGAAACTTGCAAATAACGCTGGAAAACGTCCCAGATTTGACCATCAAAAGGAAGCAATGTTGGGGAAAAAACGTAGCAGACAGACTATGTTTCTTAATTTGGAAGATGTAAAGCAAGCAGGAGCCATTAAAACCTCAACCCCTAAAAGGCAAATACCACCCATCACGACCCGTGTTACAAAAGATAAACAGATTCAGCCACCGATGACAAAGGAGATAAAACAGGTTGATCAATCTTGCAATGAAAGTAGCAGTAATGTGGAGTCTAGTGACCTTAAATCCGAATGTAACAATGGTGACATGAATTCAGGACTTTCAGGTCGTCCAAAAAGGTCAATTAGTAGTATAGATCTTGCCGCAGAGGATAAACCGCTTCCCAGTCAAAGGCAGAGTATATTGAAACAGACAAAGAATGCACAAGTTCCTAGTAGGAAGACTGTCCTAATTAGTCAGAACTCTATTGACCCCAAAGCAGGAGGTAAAAAGCTTCCTTCCAAGAAACCAGCGACTGTAACTAACCAATATCAGGATACTTCAGTGGAACGTCTTCTTCGTGAAGTGACCAATGACAAGTTCTGGCAGCATCCAGGTCCGAAACACTCTACTAGCTTATCACTTAACTTTAACTTTTTGATTGCGGTATTTTTAAATGCTATTTTATTTTCTTTGCTGGTTGTTATTATTGTTTTTTTTGTAATTATTTCCATCATTGCTCTCTGTTTCATGCTAGTTTTATTGATTATTAATCCCGAGTCAACCTATCTTAAAGTATTGTTTATGAGTATTAACCTTAATGACTGGATGTAAAACATATCATTTAACTCTAATGATTTGGTACTTCCAGTGAGATTGGTGAGTTTGTCTTTCCAATCTGGGCGTAGTTTAGGAAACAGATTACCTTATAAAATGATTAAGCTATGCTCTATACACCGGCTCATTCTTTAGTATTTGTAGCTTGAAGCGCTATTAACAATATGTTCACTAGAACTTGATGGAAGGGTTTGTAGAAAATAGTGCAACAATTCATCTCTTTTATAGAAAATAGATAATACATCCAATTTTAATTGACTTATGGAAGAATATCAACTTTGAAGAACTATAATATATTTTTTTTGCATAAATGCAGAATAACATTATATACTTCCATTTTGCTGCCAGTATATGTAACCTAGTACTTAACTAAACAATGCATGCAACTTGCTATAGTGCAATTTGTAAAGGAATGATGCAACACACTTGCAGTTTCATACCAATATATGCAAACTGGAAACCTATTGCATCTCTTGGTAAAAGTATTAGGTTGCAAGTTGCATATATTGGTAAAGAAGTGAAATTAAGCTCCGTTTCCCTGCATTTTTTCGGTATTGGTTGGATACCCTGATACCTATCTTCGACTCCTGTAATTAGCTGGCGTAGGAAAGTGTAAATGGAATTTATCCCATTTATTTTTCTCACTTGATAATTTGAACTAAAGGCACATCCTAGATATGATTCGAAGATATTAGAGTTTTCGTTTGTAGGTAAACCAATTTTTGTAGTCCTTGTTTTATACTTGGCCAGGGATCTTATAGGCAGATAATGAGGCATATTTTATGCTGTCAGAAGTAGATGATAAAAATACTGATAAAATTTTCCGGAATATAGGTCTTACAGTCAAGCCTTCTCGTTTTTTCCAATTCTGAATCCTTTCTTTTTTCTTCATTGACAAATAATAGTTAAAGAGAATCAATGGTGGACCTTTGATACACATTCCACATATATTGTTGGCTCGTTGCCTTTCTATCTGGGTTTTTTTTATTTACTTGGGTTCCAACTTTACATTGCAAGCCGGCTAATCCCCAGGGCAACTATCTTTTTGGATAGCCCGGAGTCATTGCAGGTGAACCTCTGTGGCCAATGTGGGATTAACTTTCTCCCCTCGTGATTGGAGACTGCACAAAGTAGTTAACCAGTAAAGGCTTAAGAAGAGGAAGCTTCTATTTCATTAATGAAATCAGGGGAAAAGCCACACGGGGACGCTGCCCAAAAGTGTTAACAGTATATTTATTTATTTTAATAGTTAGGTTAGATACGGCTCACTTAGTTGCAACCTTTTGAACACTAAGGAAACATGATTCGCTAATCATGTTAAACCTGGTGGATATGTGATTATAATAAGGATAAACTTGATTTCCGGAGGTTAAAATGTTAAATGATAGTAAAAGAATTTGAGTGCCTAAAGGTATTAAATGCGATTAACAAATTTTGATGGATGTATCAGCAAGGGCGAACAATAACAAAAGGAACTTCGACTGATAATTTGAGAACAGAGATGGTGTTAGCTACCCTTGAGAAATGCTAAATCCACATAATGTTCTCAAAACGGGTTTCAGACACACATGTGGCAAATGTGATGGACTAATCAACTTATACCATATTTCTTTCTTGTTTTTCACTACCCCTATTTACTGGACACATAGTATGAGTGAACTTCTTATGTGAACATGATGTGGATATAGCGTTTCTATTTTTTTATGTTAAGATAATGTGAATCTGGGTTGATCACACAGTTTCTTTAAGAAAGTATCTATATTATTACTTATAGAATTATTTACTTTTGGTTGGACTACTGATAATCACCTTTTGAATATGTTGAATCTTCCAATACAAGTTGCTACAAATGGAAGGGACAATTAATAATTCCATTTTCTTGCAAAAGTTAGTAATTGTTTCTTTTGACTCGCAGGGATGTGAATTTTCTTTTTTTTCTTAACAAAGTTGTAACTAGCTTAATTCTCTCGAACAAAATTACTATTGAAATTATAGTATATGTAGGTTTTATTCTAGCGTAAATGTATTCTTCATCTGTTAGTCTTTATAGTTTATTTTACGGATTTATATATTTTGTTTAATAAACGACCGCAAATTTTCGACATTCAGAGGAGGCAGAGCTTCAGTGTGTTCCCGGAAGCTTTGAATCAGTTGAAGAATATGTTAAAGTATTCGAGCCCTTGCTTTTTGAAGAATGTCGGGCTCAACTCTATAGTACATGGGAGGAATCAACCGAAAGCGTTTCCAGAGATTCGCATGCAATGGTGCGTATAAAAAGTGTCGAGAGACGAGAAAGAGGTATTTCGTTTGAGCTTGTACAATACTACTTTTTTGTAAATACTTCGATGGTACCGCATATAGCAAGTCTAGATCCGACTGGTCTACAGTATTTTTTCGGGCAACCATCCCTATTCTCTTTAGTTAAGTGAGTGAAACCTGCAGTCCTATGCTATGCTGCCTTTACATCATCTAAATGACTAAATGGAATACTCAAAATGCAAAATGTAAAATGGCATAAATAAGACCTTAAATCTTTGCGAGGAAGTACATCCGAATCGTATACGTCGGAAGCATCTGCTGATTATTCCAGAAACTTTCCATCAACCCATTCATGTATGCCACACTAAGCAGTGGCTATGCTATTATTATGGTATAAATAAAACTAAGGATTTTATGGTAATGCTTGCTTAATTCCACTCGATCTCACAGGATGGTACGATGTGATACTTATACCTACAAATGAATCCCGATGGAATTTCAAGGAAGGTGATGTGGCAGTTCTTTCGACCCCTAGACCTGGAACAGGTTTGTCTACATGTCTAAATCAACTAAACAAAGAGTCTTATAATATTCTTGAATTAGGAAGTTTGGAATATCGTTTTTCATTATTGGCTGGTTAGTTTTGCTATCTGGTTCCTTGACTATTAAACTACCACATAATATAACCAGTTTTCGCGTATAGAGCATTCTATATGCCAGTACAAAAATGCCATCTTTCAGTCGATATGCATCATCGATTGTAAATTATCGAATAATTTTCATAAATATTACCACATATATATAGTGCATCAAAGATATATGTTGCAATCACAAAGGACCAAATGAAGTTATTAGTAGGACCCAATTTGAAGTTGAATTATCACAAAGGACCAAATGACAAAGTTTACGCCGCAAACAAGCAGCCTGAGACTGAGACTGGTTAACTGTCTATAATGACCTACCGACCACAAATTCGCCAACTGTGTTAGCACCAACTTAGGCGATTATTCTAATGGTATAATATACTTATATTTGTCAAGCAGTGATACCTAAGAGAAACAACAATCCAACTACTGGAGAGGAGCCGGAAGTCAGTGGACGTGTAGCTGGCACTGTGAGGCGGCATATACCTATTGATACTCGTGATCCCATCGGAGCAATTCTTCACTTTTATGTTGGCGATTCTTATGATTCGAACAGGTAACTTTGTGATTATTTTTTCTTCTTCCATATCTTGCTTGTTGTGACGAGTGTGCTAATTAAGAGTAGCCTTCTGTTTCCCAATGACAGCAATATCGATGATGATCATATACTAAGGAAACTACACCCCAAGGGAATCTGGTTTCTGACTGTTCTCGGCGCTCTTGCTACAACCCAGAGAGAATATATTGCATTGCATGCATTTCGCAGACTCAATTCGCAGGTGGGTCCCTAGTTTCAGAATTGATTGTCAATCTAGATATATTATTTCGTATAAAAGCTCATTCTTTTATGCAATTTTATAGATGCAAACGGCTATTCTTCAGCCAAGTCCTGAGCAATTCCCCAAATATGAAGAACAGGCACCTACAATGCCCGATTGTTTTACACCAAACTTTGTTGATTATTTGCACAAGACCTTCAATGGTCCTCAGTTGTCAGCAATTCACTGGGCTGCAACACATACTGCTGCTGGTACGACTAGTGGATCAACAAAAAAGCAAGAACCGTGGCCTTTTACTCTTGTCCAAGGTCCACCAGGAACTGGGAAGACTCATACAGTTTGGGGAATGTTGAACGTTATCCATCTTGTTCAGTATCAACATTATTATACTGCATTGCTAAAAAAACTAGCTCCAGAAAGCTACAAGCAGGCAACCGAAAGTCTCTCTTCTGATAATGTTCCAGGGTCCATTGATGAAGTTCTTCAAAGCATGGATCAGAATCTCTTTCGCACACTTCATAAACTCTGCCCAAAACCGAGAATGCTCGTTTGTGCTCCTTCAAATGCCGCAACTGATGAGCTGCTTACACGTGTTCTTGACCGTGGATTTATTGATGGTGAGATGAAAGTTTACCGGCCTGATGTGGCTCGAGTTGGAGTTGATTCCCAAACACGAGCAGCTCAGGCAGTGTCAGTTGAGCGTAGAACCGAGCAGCTTCTGGTGAAGAGCCGAGATGAAGTTTACGGGTGGATGCACCAGTTAAGAGGTCGTGAAGCTCAGCTGGCTCAACAAATTGCATCCCTCCAAAGAGAGCTTAATGCCGCAGCTTTCGCAGGTCGGTCCCAGGGTTCTGTTGGGGTGGACCCAGATGTTCTTGCTGCTCGTGATCAGAGTCGAGACTCGTTATTACAAAATCTTGCGGCCGTGGTTGAGAACCGTGACAAAGTTCTGGTGGAGATGTCTCGTCTTTTTATTTTAGAAGGCAGGTTTCGTGGTGGAGGGAACTTTAACTTGGAAGAAGCTCGTGCTAGTCTAGAAGCAAGTTTTGCTAATGAGGCTGAGGTTGTATTCACTACGGTTTCGAGTAGTGGGCGAAGACTTTTCTCACGGCTAACTCATGGGTTTGACATGGTTGTCATTGATGAAGCTGCCCAGGCTAGTGAAGTTGGTGTGCTTCCTCCTCTTGCTCTTGGTGCAGCTCGGTGTGTTCTTGTTGGGGACCCACAACAACTTCCTGCTACTGTTATCAGCAAAGCAGCCGGGACCTTGCTATACAGTAGAAGTCTTTTTGAGAGATTTCAGCAAGCGGGATGCCCTACAATGTTGCTTTCTGTCCAGTATAGGATGCATCCTCAAATTAGAGATTTTCCATCTCGGTACTTCTATCAAGGACGTCTTACTGATAGTGAGAGTGTTGTGAAATTGCCTGATGAGGAATACTACAAGGATCCTCTACTAAGACCTTACATGTTTTATGATATAACCCATGGGCGTGAGTCACATTGGGGTGGGTCGGTTTCCTATCAGAATATACACGAAGCCCAGTTTTGTCTTCGATTATATCAACATCTTCAAAAGAGTGTTAAGTCTTTAGGCATAGCGAAAGTCTCGGTGGGCATAATAACCCCGTATAAGCTGCAGCTGAAATGTATTCAACGAGAGTTTGAGGAAGTTTTAAAATCTGAAGAAGGGAAGGATCTTTATATCAACACTGTTGATGCTTTCCAAGGGCAAGAACGAGATGTTATCATTATGTCTTGTGTGCGTGCTTCTAACCATGGTGTGGGCTTTGTTGCTGATATTCGTCGAATGAATGTTGCTCTCACACGTGCAAAAAGGGCACTCTGGGTATCAATTTCTTTCTCTATTTTCTTTCCCATTGATTTTTTTAATATCATATACTTATAACCTGGGTTCTTACCTGTAGAGTGGAAAGTACTTTCATTGAAATGGATTTGGCGGGTACATGAGTCAAAAAATGGTTTGGTTTGGAACAGGTCATTTTTTGAACAGGTGGAAACGGGCGTAATAAACACTTCTTTTGTTCATCAAACGATTATTTATTTATGATAAACTCTTCTTTACATGATTTTTAATCCATCTGACCCATTCCCCTTGTAGCCAATTTATTTTATTTGACAATTTAGATGTAAATACAGCCCGAGTTGACCCATTTATAAATAACTTGCTTTAAAATTGACACCCTAACATACAATACTGTTAATGCTCAATTTGTCACTTTATATTACCAACTCTCGAATATCTGCCTTACTCTTCATATGTTATTGATAGGTGATGGGAAATGCTAGTACTTTGGTTCAGTCTGAAGATTGGGCTGCATTAATTGCTGATGCGAAGACCAGGGAATGTTTTACCGACATGGACTCACTTCCTAAAGATTTTTTGGTCTCAAAGGTGCCACCACCATCAACCTACGGTCCACCACAGTCTAGGTTTTCTAACATGAGGGGTCTGAAGAGACCTGGGTTAAGACACAGACCATATGACCACATGGAGTCTAGGTCAGGAACACCATCAGAAGACGATGAGAAAACAAACTCATCATTTGCTGCAAGAAATGGGAATTACCGTTCCTTCAAGCCACCGTATGAGAGTTCCCTTGATGATTTTGATCAGTCCAGTGACCGCTCGAGAGATGCCTGGCAACATGGTATTCAAAAGAGACCAAGTTCAACACAGGTTGCAGGAAAAAGAGACCCATGACCTGGCTTATTGGATGTCTGAGTTCTTTTCGTCGTGGGTCACGGAAATTGAACCATAATTGACTCTGGGTACAGATAAAGCTCCAAGATCCATAGGTCTTAGATTGACCTGAAAGAACATGGTTCCAAATGGGTCAGAAATGCCTGATATGTGGAAGAAACTTGGTCTCAAATGGGGATTATTCACTCTGTGCTAACAGTTTGACTTTCAGAAGGTGCATCTGGCCATGGAAAATTGACCTTTGACATGCCGCCACCAAAGCATGCAGGTGAACAGTAGCTTAATTCCATGTCTCGCCATAGTCCATGATACCTACTTGAAATGACAATTTTCATGATCATGTAGTCACCATGGATTGTTGAGCATCCATTTGGAGGCACTTGGGTCTTCCATCAACTTATACGACTTGCTGAAATGGGGATACAAACGTGTTTTAAGATCTGCCGGGTATACGAAAGACTGACAATTACAAAGATTTAGGATTAATTTGTTATGTTGGTGGATTCATAGTGTCTTTATACAGTTTCAAGATATTGCATAGAAAAAGTGTCGTTGAGTATCAAAGAGGAAAGAAATTTACTAATTTGTGAACTTTGGAGGTGATTATGACCCATATTGTACATGCTTTTACTTTGAAAAATAATATTTTTCATCTTAGCAAACACCTAAGTGAAGCATGATCCATGTGTGCAGTTTTTTATTCTTTATCAAGGGTCATTAAAAAAGGCTTATTTACAATGTTTTAAAACCCGGATTTTTAACTGACCCGGTTAAATCACCGGGTCACCGTTCAACCGGTTGAACCGTCGGGTCAAACCGGTTATATGTAAAAAAAAAAAAACCTACTCACACTTAAATCTAAAGGGTACATAAAAAGACGTGACTTAACTATAATTACTACAGCAGTGGATACCCATATTCTTAATTGTATATTCATTTCCAAAGCTTAGTCAAAAGTAGTACTAGACTATCACACGTCTCAATACATCACAGCCTTCATTCATTCTTTCTCTTTTCTATCATCCCTCTCATTCCTAAAACAAGCAGCTATAAACAAAGATCTCATCAAATAAATCCTTATTTTCATCTATCATCAGTTCTTTATTTTTGTTTAATTGTTTAATAAACAAGAACCCACAAAAGAAGGATCCAACTAGAATCACCACTATCATCTCCACAAAAATGGGTCATCATCACGCCGATGTTCAAGAAACTGAAAGTTTAATCGATCGATTTTAACTACACTTTGATCTTGTTCAATACATAATCTGATTTCGTTGATTCTATTTTTTTCTTTTATTTGTTGAACCGGCCGGTTTCTGGTCAGCGGTTTGAACCGGTTCGATCAAAACCCGACGGTTCAATCCGGTTCGAGTTTTAGTAAAAACCGGCTCACAACAGACCGGTTATCACTCCGATTTCCGGTTCAATCGGTTGAACTGAGCGGGTTGAACCGGTTTTTAAAACATTGCTTATTTATGCTTATCAAGTTTTTAGTTCGAGGAAGTGCAAAAATCATTCCTGTGGTATGTCGAAAAATCAAATTATATATTTCGTTAGTTTTTTGGACAACAGCTATCCCTCTGTTAGTGCGCGGGGCACATTACATCCCTCATGGACTAACGATGCAAATGTCTTTCTCGTTAAGAATTAACAAG
Source organism: Glebionis coronaria (assembly GCA_025667525.1). Classification (NCBI taxonomy): domain Eukaryota; kingdom Viridiplantae; phylum Streptophyta; class Magnoliopsida; order Asterales; family Asteraceae; genus Glebionis; species Glebionis coronaria. Next base: position 418,094,327 of record CM046879.1, on the reverse strand, counting down.
GTTTAAAGAGAGAGTATTCTTGTTTTTTTCCTTTTCCAAAGAGGTACGGTGAACCTTATAATAACTTGTTTTAAAAAAAAAGTTTATTCTCGAAAAAAAAAAGTTTTATTTTCGAAAAAAAAGGTTTTATTTTTGAAAAAAATAAATTATTTTTGAAAAAAGTTATATTTTCGAAATAACTTTTTGAAAAAAAAGGATTTATCTTTTTCGAAAAAAATAAAAAACATTTTTTCAAAAAAAAGTTTAATTTTTTTAAAAAAATTGTGTTTCGAAAACAAAAATTACACTTTTTTTTATCGAAACAAAAAGTTAGGGGTAAGCATAAAACCGAAAAACCGAACCAAAAACCAAAAAACCGAAAAAAACCGCACCAAAAATACCGCCCCAATTGAAAAACCGAAAGGATGGTTTGCACAATTTTGAAACCCGAATGTTTGAGGCGGTTTTTGGTTGAATGTATAAAATCGAACCGAAAAAACCACCCACCCCACTTTGGTTTACAAAATTAATATATTTTTATATTTTTAAATAGTTATATATGTGATATTCTAATATGTTTAGTTGTTTTTTTGTTTAAATATACACATTTATATAAGATACTAAAATAATTGATTATAATTTTTTCACCTAAATTTGTTAGATTTATGATTGTTATATAAGAATTTTTATTATTTTATTTATTATTTTTTGGTTTTATATTATTGGATGGTAACTAATATTGCTATTATTATAACGTATTTAACTAAATCTATTATTGTTGGTTGCAACTTGTAATTATAATGAGTTTGTTTTGTGTCGAAAGTGATTGACTATTTATGCGGTTTTTTGTAAATATGAAACCCAATGCGTACAATCAAAAGAGAAAAAAATCGAAATAAAAACCGAAACCGAACCACTACAATGAATAAAACCGAAAAACTGAAATCGAAAAAACGAAATCAAATGGTTTGCGATATGTAAAAACCGAAGTTTACGGTTTGGTTTTTGGTTTTAGCATAAAACCGCCCCATGCTCACCCCTACAAAAAATTTTGAGAAAAGAATTTAATCTTCTTTTCGAAAAATTAAAAACTTTTTTTTCGAAAAAAAAGTTTAAATTTTTGAGAAAAATGTTTGTTTCGAATTTTTCTTTTTAAAAATAATTTGTTTCCATTTTTTTTTTAAAACTTTTATTTTCTGAATTTTTTTTTTGAAAAAACTTGTTTCGAAAATAAATTTATTTTCGAAAAAAAGGTTTTATCATTTTCAAAAAAAATAAAAAATATTTTTTTTTCTGAAAAAAGTTTAATTTTTTAAACAAAGTTTGTTTCGAAAAAAAAATTAAACTTTTTAAAAAATATATTTTTTTTCGAAAAAAGAAAAATGACTTTTTTTTTCGAAAAAGTGTCTTATTTCTTTTTAATTTTTTTTTCGAAAATAAAACATTTTTTTCGAAAACTAAACTTTTTTTCGAAAATAATTTCTTTTTCCAAAATAAAAGTTTTTTTTTCGAAAATAAAACTTTTTTTTCCGAAAATAAAACTTTTTTTTTTTGAAAATAATTTTTTATTTATGATAAGGGTCAATATACATCACTGGAAAATGAAAAAGACAAGAATACCCTCTCTATTGAACTTTGTTAATTCTTAACGAGAAAAACATTTGCACCGACAGTGTATGAGGGATGTATTAAGCCCCGTGCACTAACGTTGTCAAAAAAAAACTAACGATAAAATGTAATTCGATTTTTCGATATAACACGAGAAATGATTTTTGCATTCCCTCTTTTAGTTCTCTAATGATGCCTTTGATGAACGATAATAATACATTTTGGACTTGAAACTTTGAACGCGACGTACAAATTTCAGCAAACTTATAAGTCATAGGATACCAACAAACTAGTCTGCATCCTTCCAAAACCTCAAAATTACATCAATTCTCTTGTGAAAGTAATAATTACCCATCCTCACTAGTCATCTTTATTTTGAAATTGCATGTGATTAATATTTTAATAATTTACATATTTTTTACAGTATAAATTTAAGTTTCTCGTATATCTTGTTAGAAGAAAAAAGTTATTTTGTTCAAAAAAAAAGAAGAAAAAAGTTATGCCATCCTTAAGTACCAACACTCAATTATGCACAGTATCTATTAACGGGCATCTCGATATATTTTTCACAAAAAAGAATTTTCTATTTTTTCACGTTTTTTGTTGTTTCACAATTTTTTCTTTGGTTTTTTTCATTGTAGAAACTTAACTTGCATGAAAAAACACATGTGATTATATATTAGTACGAGTATTTGTGAAAAATCACATGTAATTTAACACTAATATCATATATGATTGGATTAATTTCCACCAATAGTGAATTACTTACGATTTTATAATAATTATTAGCATATGTAAATGCGATTTTATTAGAATTATATATCATACGTGATTTAATACTAATATAATATGTGATTTAACACTAATATGACATGTGGTTTAATACTAATAGCTATGTAATTTTATTAAGTGTTTACAACAAAGAAGAAAAGTAAAACGAAAACGCGTAAAAAATGGGGAAAAGCATAAAATAAACATAGAAAAACATAAAAAAACTTGAAAATCACGAAAAAAAGAGTTTGCCAAATGTATATAAAACTACAGATCTATGGAAAGATAACTAATTCTCAACGTGATGGTATATTCTTTTTAGGCATAATGATAAACGAATTAAAAGATATTAGTATTTAAAAAAATAGTTTTGTATTTAATCTCATTCGTTGGATCAAAATTAAGATAAAAAGTGAGTATTAATCTCGCATTCAAATAAATTTTGATATATAAATGAAGTTTAATAATTTTGATTAATGGCTCGGCATACAACTTATTAAGAGCATGAACAATAGTTAAATCTTTGAAAGACTTTGAGTATTCAATACTTTAAATACAATTTTCATTTAATCATTACAACTTTTCTCAAAGATTTTTTATTTGTCAAGCTTTTTGTGAAAGAAAAACTTTTCAAAAACTCTATCTTGTAATGCATAAAAACATATCAAAACAATTTTTAACATAACAAAAAGTCTTTACTTGTTTTAAGCATTATACATGCTTTAATACATAACTTTACAGAAGTTCCAACTACTTTTATGTAATATGCAAGATATGAGTTATCTCTATTTTAATCTAACGAGATTAAAGGCTTTATACAGCCACACACATCAATCGACCTGTTTCAATCCTTGATCTTGCTTTTACGGTTTATTAGCGATTTGTTTTCACATCAAAACGATATTAAAAAAAAGAATATTTCAAATTAAAGTTATTTAAAATTAAAATTATTTAAAATTAAAAATATTTATATAAAACATTACATTAAAAAAAAATATCGGATAACCGGAAATTCGGATCCGATGTTAAACGCGAAACATTTTCTTGAGGAATTTGGGATTTTGGGGATTTTGATTTGAGACTTTTCTTGTTTGACATTTTGAAATGGTAATTATCTGAATGTGTAAATGAATTAATGTGTTTAATATTTATAGGAGTAAAGTTTTATTATTTTTTATTTTATTTTTTTATATACCTCAACGTCTCCTTCCAACGGTTATCTGATCGTTTCCTTTTTCCAACGTTTCATTCAAAACATGGTCTTAGGTACGACCTTTTTACTCGAACAAATGATTTTAAATCGATCGCAGCATCGGGCTCGACTGATTTGAAATCGATCGACTGAGTTGCTCGACCGACCCGATGTGCATAGCCTATTATTTCACATTTTTTTATAATTTAACTATATCATGAATCATTAATCGTTAAACAAACAAACTCTACCTTCACGACCATTATTCAGTTATCTTCTGTAGATAGGCACCTTTATATATTTTCAGAAAAAAATATTTTTCCTCATTTGTCCACGTTCGTTTTCGTTATTTCACTTTTTCACGATTTTTACTTACTTTTCCGTTGTTGAAACTTGCATGAAGAAATCTTAAATGATTAAAACACTAATTTGAATATTACATATAACTTAACACTATTATCGTATGTGATTTAACCCTAATATCGATTTACTTGCTATTTTATTAGAATTACATATCAAATGTTATTTAACACTAATGCCATATCTCATACGTAATTTAACATTATCGTATTACATGTGATTTCATTAGAATTACACATCATGCGTGATTGTACACTAATATTGTATGTGATTTAACAGTAAAACCACATGTGGTTTTATTAAGATATTCAAATTAGTGTTTAGTCACACATGATTTCTTATGCAACTTTCAACAACGAAGAAAAAGTAAACGAAAAACATAGGGAAAACGAAAAAAACATAATGAAAAACAAAAAGTGTTTGTATAAAGTATATAATATCGCATATATATATATATATATATATATATATATATATATATATATATATATATATATATATATATATATATATATATATATATATATATATATATATATATATATATATATATATATATATATAGGGGAGAGTTAAAATAAAAAGACTTTTTATGGTGAGAAGGATAAGAAGGATTTTTAGCCAATCATTTAAAATCAATGGATAAGATCAATCCATATTCCTAACTAACTAACTAACTAACCACCAAAACACGATTTTAAAAAAGTCTTCAAAAAATTCTGAAAAAATTCCAAATGATCGGATTTGTTGGTGCCTAGAAAAGTTGTGAATAAACGTTTTTTAATTTTGAGTTTTTTTACGTTTTTCTGATGCATAAAAAATAAAATTTGATGCACAAACACGTGAATTTTGGTGTACAAAATTTTTTCATTCAAAAAATTTTCAATTTATTATACTTTGATGCGGAATCATATTTTAAAGCAAAAAGTCAAAAGAAGTTGGGCATAAAAATGAATTCTTGATGCACAAAAAACCAAAAAAACGAAAAAGAAAACGTTTTTGTGCATCAAAATTCCGTTTTTGTGCATTAAAAAAGCGTAAAAAACTTCAAAATAAAAAAACTTTTTTCACAAAAGTTTTTTGAACCAACATACTCGATCTACTGGAATTTTTTCATAATTTTTGAAGAACTTAAAAAAAAACACGTTTAGATGGTTAGTTAGTTAGTTAGTTAGTTTGTTAGGATTTTGATTTAATCTCATCCATTGATTTTAAATCAATGGCTGAAAATCCTTCTTATCCTTCTCACAAAAAAAAGTCTTTTTATTTGATCTCTTCCCTATATATATATATATACATATATATATAGAATTTGGATCATATGAGAACCTTTTAAAGTTGTAAAAATGAGAAACAAGCAAAATCTTACAAATGACACTTTTTTGAAGCAATTTTAAAACATGATTAAGTAAAAACATATTTTTTTAAAGATTCGATGGGTTTTCTTTTGAAAAATTGGCGAAATCTAAGTGATACATTTTGATTCGAGGTGTGATACGTATCGTGTTTTAGTATTGTGTATCAAGTATTTAGTGGTTGTTGTGTATCCGGTGTACGAATTTATGTATAAGATATTAACTTTTTGAGATTTTGATTTATATGTATCACATTCTTAATTGTGTATCAGTAATTTATTACACACTTATCCATTGTTTATTAGTCGTTAGAGTGTTTACTTGTATAAATAATGTATATTTTGGTGTAATATTAGTAAAATGGTTATGTATCAATGTTTTAGTGGTGTTTTAGATTAGTTCTTATTTTTACAACTTTAAAAGAGCTCTCACATTAACCTTATATATATATGGGGAGGGTTAATGTGAGCACTAACTTAAAATTATAAAAATAAGAACTAATGTACACCGTTGGATCTGGTAATTTGTGTTAGATGAGATTAGTTTTAAATAAATGATATTAATAGTCATTAAAGAGTGTTTCAAGGGTAATTTTGTACACTTTTTTTTCATTATATCATTTTTTAGCCTTTTTTTACCTGTCATTCTTTACTCCAATTTTTTAATACAAGTAAAAAAAAATGATACATACGAAGTTTGATAGTGATACATTTATGATACGTATAGTAATAATTTATGGTACATAATATGTTAGTGGTGCATTTATGATACATTCAATACATCACAGCACCAAAAAGTTAAAATGATACATACGAAAATACAAGTATATGTTCTATGATGTTCGATGCTACTGTAATAAACAAGAAACAACAAATCAAATAAAGAACATATTGAAGCCAAACAACTGCAGATTCTGGTACACAGGTATATTGTGTATCGAATCTGGTATATAGATAAATGAAACCAATTTTCAGAATTTGTATATAAATCTGTTTGCAAACATATGGAAACCGAATGTGATCCAATTTGTGTACCAAGAACATCTCAGAACCGAATAGCAGCAGATTTCGAAACTTCGATACATCGGATAAATCATGTTTTGTGTATCACCTGATAGCTACGGAAGTCATCATCATGTTATACACGACTACAGATCGAAATATCTAAACGGTATGGTTTTCGACGACTTTGTAAACTCCGATGTGGCACCACACTTACGTCACCAAGTTGTACCGCTGCGTAGATCTTGATAAAAAATCTTATACCACCACAGATCTATAATGAAATGGTCACCACCACCGCATCAGCGGTGGTTGGTTTTTGTTAGTGGTGGATTTTCCGGTAGCAGCAACCGACGGTGAGGCGAGTGGTGGATTTTTAGGCGGTAGTGATGTATCACTGGTGGCCGGACGTTATTATGGAAGTTGTGATGGAGGAAGTGAAGAGAGAAAAAGTAATGTGTTGGAGAAGATTATGAATGAGAAAGAGGCTTATTGTTATGATTATTAGGGTGGTTATTAGCTTAAAATGTAAAAAATACCCATAATGCCCTTTTATTTATATGTTTAATTTTCAGTTTTTTTTAAATTTAAATTTCACTTGTCGTTAGTTGAATGGGTTCTTATGTTTACAACCTTAAAAAGTTCTTATAAGATCCACAATCTATATATATATATATATATATATATATATATATATATATATATATATATATATATATATATATATATATATATATATATATATATATATATATATATATATATATATATATAGAGTTAGGATCGAATAAGAAGAATTATTAAAATAAGAAGAATGTGAAGAATTTTTAACCAATCATTTTTAAAAGTGGTTTAAGGGTATTTATGTCTAGTCACAAATGATTCGTCAGTTTCAAAGATCCCTAAAATAGTGGTGGTGTTATGTTTTTCCCAAGGTTGTAAATAGCGTGAAGCGTGGCGTAGCGTTATTGCCAAGCTACAAGCTACAGAAGCTATAGCGAAGCTATGGCGTTTTCTGAAGCGTGACATATAGCGGCACAAAACATTTATAAATTAGTATTTATATAGCGAGTTAATAAAATGAAGCAATATTTTAATTTTAGTTGAAAACAAAACCGGCTATTAGTTACTCAATGATTTATTTTCATAGTAAAATTACTAAGCCCAAGTCAACTAAATAGCCAAAAATTAGTAAACGAGCAAAATTCTTGTAAATCAGCAAAAAGATTCGAAAAAAGCGCTACGTTACGCGCTATAGCGCGCTATATCACGCCTTATGACGCTTTTTAGCACGCTACGCCTTAAGACGCCGCCTTAGTCTATTTCGTAACGTGGAGGCCACGCTTCACGCTATAGCCCGCTATAAGGCGCGCTATAGCGCGCTATTTAGAACCCTGGTTTTTCCAATTATTATTACTGTATATTAAACAACACATGAATTTGAATGCAGGAACGATTATATATTTTCGAAGTTCTCCATATCGTCTTTTCTCAAGCAAATGCATGCATTTATAACTATACTTTATTTTTAAATTAAGGAGCATACTTTTTGAAATATGCATGTTAACTGATTGTGGTGTCCAAGGTTGTAAATAGCGTGAAGCGTGGTGTAGCGTTATTGCCAAGCTACAAGCTACAGAAGCTATAGCGAAGCTATGACGTTTTCTGAAGCGTAACATATAGCAGCACAAAATATTTATAAATTAGTATTTATATAGCGAGTTTATAAAATAGAGCAATATTTTAATTTTAGTTGAAAACAAAACCGGTTATTAGTTACTCAAGGATTTATTTCCATATTAAAATTACTAAGCCCAAGTCAACTAAATAGCCAAAAGTTAGTAAACGAGCAAAATTCTTGTAAATCAGCAAAAAGATTCGAAAAAAGGGCCACGCTACGCGCTATAGCGCGCTATATCACGCTTTATGACGCTTTTTAGCACGCTACGCCTTAAGACGCCGCCTTAGTCTGTTTCGTAACGTAGAGGTCACGCTTCACGCTATAACCCGCTATAAGGCGCGGTATAGCGCGCTATTTAGAAGCCTGGTGGTGTCTATTTATTTCTTACAATAACTAAAAAAGTGTGCATGCATGATCCTCCTAGTAAGTTTTAAAGCATGAATATATTAAGATGCAATTGAATTAGATGCAACCTATAAGTTCTAAACCTGAATACATGAACTGATTACGTCTATATGTTTGATTATATGCGCATGTTGTATGTTCCAAAATAAAATATGCATCGACAATATAGATGCATGATATTATCGGGTGCATCCGGTTCATGCACATATTTAGATGCATCATTCACGTGACATGGACGTATATGATATATCGATTATATGGGCATGTTCATAAGTTATGTTCGAAAATAATATATGCTATCGATAAAATAGATGCATGATATAATGGATGCATCCATTTCTTGAACATCTTTAGATGCATCAATAATAAGACATGAACTTGATTTGTCTTCCATCTTTGATGCATGAATGTAAGATTTACGTAAATAATCTAATAGTAAGAGAACGAGTATTAGAGTCGAACAAGAATATAGACGCACCCGTAAAAAAAAGGACAGATGCATGCATGAGATCTCACGTTCGTTAAACTTTAAGAAAGATGCATGGATTTATTTAAGTTGAGTTATGGGAAGAGCAGTAAACATACCATGCATGTTACACTTATACAGTTATACGATAAATTTAGTTGCATCCATTGAAAAATCTTAATCGTAGTTCTAAAAATGGTTATTGCACCCGTTAAAAGAATAATACGGAATAATTTTATGGCTGATAAATAAATTGCGATTTATAAGGAGTACAATAGGTAGTATTTTACTTCTATACCCTTATTTATCTAGTTAAACAGAAAATTTTTGAATGCTATTTACAGCTTTGCCACTATTTCATCTTGTCCATTGACCTAAGATCTAATGGTTAAAAATACTTCTTTTTATTCTTATTTTAACTAATATTCTCACTGGATCCTTACTCTATATATATATATATATATATATATATATATATATATTAACTTTCTTTTCAGAACCATTTTTAATGTCAGAACCGTCAGAACCATATTTTTTACTCTTAATAATCCATAATGTACAATATACTAATGCAAAATGGCATTTTTGAAAATAATTACAAATTAATTTCAGAAAAAAATAAATTATCTAGGCTAAATTAGACATTTTGTTTTAACAAAAAAATAGCATCTGATGGAATCAAATCAGTTACATATTACTTCTCTACAAACCTAAAATTCACAGCCAAAACTTCTATGCCGCCTCTTTCTATGAAATCATTATCCGGCCAAAAAAAATAAATAAACATCACCATTCTTTTCGGATCGAGCAAGCTACAGTGATTATGCGAAAATATAAATAAACATCAACAATCTCGTACGATCGACCAAGCATCTATCAAGTCGGTAAGTGGTTTATTTTGATTCATCCCGCAAGGTGGATCTGGACGCTACCTGTAGTGGACACCACCGAAATAAGTAAACTTGTTGCTTTCGGCAAGTTTTTTATTATTTTTTGCTCAAAAATGAATTTGTTCAAAAGAATAAATTGCCAAATATGATATCAATTCATGGTTCTTGCTATTCGGCAAGTTTTTTTTTCTGATTGGTGCTTTAGTTTTATAGTTGTTTTCAAGGTTTCTTATTAATGCAAGACTAATATATATTTTACTATGTTAAATGAAATGGATGGTGGGTAATAGGCCAGATATGCTAATGTAATCTTAATTATTCCTTTATAATATGTATTTGTGGTTATGATTGATTGTAGTTAAGTTCATGTTAATATTTGTTAAAGTTGCATCGTAATTTAAACATGTATGTTTTTTAAATGTGTACACGTACGTTTTTCGAATGTGTTCAAATATGTATTTTGGTGAGTTCAAAACCCAACGTCATGTTATTCGTGTACATGTATGTTATTCGAATATGGTCAAATACGTATAGGCCATATACATCTTATTGTGGACTATCCTTCTCTGATTCGAATAGAAAAAACAAATGTGTTTATAAAGTCACGTGGTATGTAGATATGTACTAATTAAGATAATATTTTTTTAATCTTGGCGTCCGTGCGTAGTATTAATTAAACTAGAGAGTACGCAAAAGATATTTGTATTAATTAAAAGAAGATTCATCAAAACTATATAAAAACATTTGTGTTAATTGAAAAATGATTCGTCGTAAGACCAGTTAACATTGTACATATGAGTTGAAATGGTTCTAAGTTTGTTTATTGTTTTCATTTTATATTTAATGTTCAGTTTTGTATTGATGATGATGAACGACATATTTGTAGTATGTATGTTTTTGCAGGCGGACATGTATGTTTTTGGAGGCAGATATGTATGTTTTTGGAGGCGAACATGTATGTTTTTAGTACAAGTATATTTTTGGAGGCGGACATGTATGTTTTTAGACGCGGAAATGCATGTTTTTAGAGGCGGACATGTATGTTTTTGAAAGTGCGATTTTTTGAAAAAAGTACACACATGTTTGGAAGAGAGATTTCATATAAATATCTTTGTTTACATATACTCATTTGTATTAAATATTGGTGCATGTTTTATTTTTGATTTTTTTAGTAATTTGTGTTTCAATTAGTACGTGTTTAACATTTATGTTTTGTGTGCTACAAATTTACATTATTCAAAGAACATATATATACAAGTTATAACCCGAATAAAAATTGTTAAGTATAAAAATAGGTATATTATTTAATATAAAAAACATACATGCAAAATTAACTTTTCTTCCAAAACATGAATGTTTTTTTAATTCTGAAAATTTAAAAAGAAAAATAAAAAAATAAATTTCAAAAATTAAAAGATTAAAAAACGAAATTATTTTAAAATAAAAAATAATAAAAAAATATATTTTATCTTTTATATTTATGCCCTTATAGATTTTAATCTAATAAAGTAAATGAAATTAATTACCTAAATTTCTGATTGGCCTATTATGGTTCTGATAGTTCTGACACTAATAATGGTTCTGACAAGAAAGTCTCCCTATATATATATATATATATATATATATATATATATATATATATATATATATATATATATATATATATATATATATATATATATATATATATATATATATATATATATATATATATATATATATATATATATATATATATATATATATATATATATATATATATATATATATATATATATATATATATATATATATATATATATATATATATATATATATATATATACAGTGTAACGCTATATGCAGAACCTGTTTTTTGGTACAGAACCTACAGAACCAGTTTGGTACTTCTAATAATGCATTATGTACATTATATTAATGCAAGATGCCAGTTTTGTAAATATTTACTCTTCAATTAAGAAGAATAAAAAAATAAAGGGTAAATAAGGTATTTTAACTCTCCAAAAAAATGGCACCCGAATAAGAAATCAGTTACTGTATATTCTAAAATCACTCATCACATAACTCCTCCAAATCTCAAAACCGTTGTTTCAATATTCATCTCCATAAAAAAACCCAACAACTTGTATTACAATTTACCAATCCATTTAGTTACGATCTGAAAAAACATATATGTCATCTCCTTGTATACAACCGATCTGGCGTCTCCGACGGTCATCACAATTGCCCTATCATCGTCGGCGGCCACCAAGATATGTCGTCTTCCGCGGTCATAACTTGCATCTGTTAATGTAAGCAACCTTTTTCGCTCACTTGTTTCTTGTGATCACCTAAGTACCCTTATCGTCCGTATGTGTCATTGTAATAAACAAGTTGAACGGTTTAACAAGATATTAGATGAACTGAAGCAAAACACCAATGGTGATAATACCGAGCTTTTTTTCAGATCTATTCCGAGAATGGAAGGAGATTAGAGAGCTTTCTGATTGCAATGGTAAGATCTACATAAACCAGACTATTAATATCAAGATTTGTTTTAGAACAAAAAACAGAATGGTGATCATTAAGATTCTACATGTTAAATTATTTCTTAAAAATCTTAGTACAAACGTTTTCACATTTGTATCATTGTTTTCATTCTTGAAAAGAATAAATCTTGTTATGTTATTTAAAGATGTTTTAGCCTTGGGCAATGATATTTACACGAAAGAAATTTATTCATACACAGAACTTTGACTTAAGTGGACTAATATACCCTTTTTTCACATTAATGGCTTCGTGCATTGCCTTTGTTAAATGAGATCATTGAATATCACATCCATCCACGAATAAGTGAATACATAGTAGAATTAATTTTAAGTTAACAGCTACCGATTTGTATATTTATATAATCCAGTTGCTATTACGTTCTTCCCCAAACCTTTAGCACAAACTTTCAAAAGTAGGCAATATTATGCGTTATACTAAAAATAAGATTCATCTCATCATTGAGTGTGTCTTCTTTTGTAGCTCATTTTGAACAAAAACTACTCAAATCATATTTCTTTTTTAAACATATGTCTTCCAGATTTGTTAAAAGAAAAGAGAGCTAGTTTATGCTTACAATGACAGCAAAATACAAAAAATTATTGAAGGAACCGATCAACGCGACTCATCACTGTCATAATAGAATATTTACCATGTTTTACCATTCTTAAGGGGAACAAGAATTTGGGTTTGGCACTACAAAGTTATTTAACATAAAAAGACGTGTTGTTAAAGCCAATCCAGCTGCAATGAGTGCTGTTATAACTTTCTAGTTATATATGTATCATGCAAGATGGGGGTTTACTTTACTTGAATTTTTTTAATGAGTTTTGGGATTGTCTATTCTAAGGACGAGGTTGTGCATTGTTTGTTTACATTATATAAGATTCTAGTACTAGCAAGGCAATAAACATTTAAAAATAGCTTGGCAGTAATGTTGGTTATGAACCGTAGGTGGTCATCTGATTATTTAGTTAGAATCGACTCAAATGACGCGGGAACGAGATCTGGTTAGTCTTCTTGTGTGACATAAATTCTTAGTTCGTAATACATCATGACGTTATGGATGGTAGGTACCTGGAAATGGTGTTGCCGGGAGTACGTGGTGTCGCTGACAAGAGTGGAAACAACATAGTGATATGTTTGTCAAATTGGTAAAAATTGAAGTAAATAGAGTGAAGGGCATATTTGTCAGTTCATATAAAATATCCGTGTACCAATAAATTTCCTCAGTGTACATATCAACGCCCTTTAGCCTTTATTGAAACCTAAACATAACCCCACGTGATAGGGCTTCAAAAGCTAAATTATAGAAACATGTATGTAAGATTTTGCATGATTGATCATAAAACACGTAAACACTCGACACTATATTTACATCATTTGTCTACTTATGTCAAGGCCAATCTTAAATGCATGGGCCACTTACCAATAAATAGTCTATATTAAACGTCTATACATATATGTTTTGTTTTACTTAATAACATTAGCTTCGTTTTTTTATATGTGTTGCAGGGATAGAAATGATGGTACCTGATGAAGATGGTTGATGGATACATTTGTGGTTTTAGAAAGCGTGATTTTGAAGTCGTGCATATATGTTTTTGAAGTCGTGCATATATGTTTCTAAATTCATGCATATATGTTCTCGAAGCTGTGCATATATGTTCTTGAAGCCGTGCATATATGTTCTCGAAATGTGCATACTTGTTTTTTTCTTTTTAATCAATTGTTGTAAATCTATATTACAAAAATAAATTTGTTTGAATTGAATATCTATTGATATCAAATATGATGTATTGTATTTATGTTGTTGCTTTATGGATTTTGTTATGAATTTTGAAGATAATATAGACTAGAAACATATGTGCAATTATTATTTTAAACATAAAACAAGTTCGGGTTAAAGACTGTACGCAAAAACGTATGTAAAATTAAAATATTAAAAAAATATATATGCACTTTAAAAAAAAAATCTTTTTTATTAAAAGATTGATGTTAAAAAAAATATTAAAAGAAAAAAAAAAATCTAAAAATTAAAGATTTTGGTAAAAACGTTTTTTTATTAAAAAAGTTAAAAAAATGTTAAGATTGTTTTTCCAAAATACCCTTTTGATATAAAAAATAATTAATATAATAAATGACAAATAGATATTTTCAAAAATGCCATTTTGCATTAATGTATTGTACACCATGCATTATAATGAGTAAAAAGTGGTTCTGTAAGTTCTGTGCCAAAAAAGTGGTTCTACATTTAACGCGCCCCTATATATAGGGGGCTTTCTTTTCAGAACCAATTTAATCGAGAGAACTATCAGAACTTTTTTAGACCAATGAGATTTTTATAAACATTAATGGATTTTATTTATTGAAAAGGGTATAATTGTAAAAGACATTTTTTATTATTTTTATTTTTTAAATAATTTCGTTTTTAAATTCTTTAATTTTTGTAATTTGTTTTTTTCTTATTCTTTTGGTTTTGTTTTTAAATTGTCTTAATTTTCAAAATAAAAAAAACATTCGTGTTTTGAAAAAAAAGTCAATTTTACATGTATATTAAATACTATACGTGTTTTATGCTTTACAACTTTTTAAACTTTTCTATAAACATTCATGTTTTTCGAGTTGTCACGTGTACATATATGTTTTTTGAATAATGTAAATTTATAACACATTAAAAACATAGATGTTAAACACATTCCATATCAATTGAAATACAAATTACTAAAAAAACAAAAATACACATGAACTAAATATTTAATGCATATGAGCATATATGAACAAAAATATGCATTTGAAGTTCCAAACATCTGTAGACATATTCCAAAAACATATATGTCCGCTTTCAAAAAACATACATGTCCGCATCTAAAAAAAATACATGCCCGCCTTCAAAAATATATTTGTCCGTCTCCAAAAATCATACATGTCCGCCTCTAAAAATGATACATGTCCGCCTCCAAAGACATACTTGTCCACCTTCGAAAATCATACATGTCCGCCTCCAAAAACATACTTGTCCGCCTCAAAAAACATACTTGTTATTTTAGTTTCTCATCAAATTCTTTAAGGTAAGTGCATGCCTTGAACGAACATACATGTAATCCGTTAAAAACTGTATTTCTTCCGATGTGTTAGCCTCAAAATATTGAGTCAAACAAGAATGCTCGGTCATAGGTTATTATTGTAACATTAGTTAGAACGTTGTAATAGGTAGTTAATTAGTCGTGGTTTACGGGCTTGGATTTAAACTAATTAAAGTCCAAAAGACAAGCCCGACCCAATATATAGCCCATTAAAGCCCCCATGTGGGTGGACTATATATACTACCCTCCTAGCATGTTAGGAGGGTTGGTTATTCATTTTATTCTGACTTCTTAATCTAATATTCACCAAGCTAATCATCTCTTCTCTCTACTTTCTCTCACTACTTTCTCTCTCTAGAATTCATCTTCTTCATCTATTTTCTTTCTTAAATTCGTGCTCTATTATCTAAATATATGGGACAACATTTGGTATCGATCGCCACGGGGTAGATTTGTGATTGGTTGTTGATATTGTATGTGATTCGAATGATTTAATCCATAAATCATCTCGGATTCAATCTTTCTGTGTTTCTTCGTGTTCTTCATCTTGCTACAAATCTTCTCTATAGTTGTAGTAGTGATTTGGTTGTTTTGGTTTGGGTAAAATCACGTTTTTTTCTTGGCAAAAATCTCATTTTTTTACCTAAAGTTTCGGAAAGGTACTCACATTGCGACAGAGTTTCCATCAGAAAGTACAAGAAAGGACTGTTTGATCGCAATAACCCTAGGGTTTTACTTTGTGATCAGTTATTGCGATACTCCTTATTCCGACGTGGATTGCGATCGTACATTGCGATCGTGGATTCCGACGGAATTAAGGCACATTGAAACGTTACTCTGTCAAAATTTCATTTGTCACATTGCGACAGAACATTCCGACAGAACGTTCCGACAGATTGTATTCGACAGATCATTCCGATACAATATTCCGACAGCTTACATTCCGATGGCACATTTCGATGACATGTTTAGCTAAATTTTGTTCGAGGATTTTTTAGACTTAGCCACCATCTAGACTAGTTTCGGAATATCGATTACACGAAGATAAAAAAAAAAAAGTTTTTTGGCGGGAAAACCCAAGTAAATTTTTTTTTCCTAGACCATTTTTAGGCCATTTAAGCTTCATTTTCAAATTTTGGCGAAGCGAAAAATTTTTCGACCCAAAATTCAAATTTTCGGACCAAAATTCAAATTTTTAGGCCAAATTTCAAATTTTTTAGGTTTTATTTTTTGTTAAAATTTTCATTTTTCAAAATTTTTCCCTATTAGTTTTTGGTTATTTCGGACTTGATTTCTAAATTTGGTAAGACAAAATTTTCAGTTTACCGTTTTGTCGGACTGAGGAATTTATTGTCGAACTGAGAAAAAAAAAATCGGAATTTTCGGAATTGCAACCACAAACCAATCACACCATATCTACTTAAGATCCAAAGTCACTTCATCAACAGAGAGAGACGATCATCATGCCAACGAGTAATGCGGTTACTGAAAGTTCAGACGTGAAAGACCTCGAAATGGAACGACTACAACAACATATATGTTTCTTGAGAAAAAATGCCATGGACGGTTTTAGAGTACTTCAAGATTCTTTTCAACACCTTTCAAAAGTCTTGTTCGACTTACGTGAATCCACTGGCACATTCAGCAAAACATTCACTCATGCCATAGATAAACTTCAAACACAACTTGTCAACGAAAGAAGAATTGCTAGTGAATGCAAGATCACTTTAACTGATCTCAAGACATCACTTGAAACGATGTTTACTTCTGACTTCATCAAGTCTTCGCTTACCAACGAGTGCTTCAAGCGATATCATGGAATGGATGCTTTATCATACAAAGACCGGATATCCCGCAACATCGACTTCATTGTAACCTATGTGAATCACACAATACAGATGCAACAAACGATTGATGACAGACTTCATACCAGTTGTGGTATCGCATCAGATATTGAGAATACAAGCTGCAGATATGAGACTCCAACGCATAGTTCAGGGAATGATGACAACAACTCTGGGAAAGACAACAACAGCTCTGGCAAATAACACATCGACTTTGAGAATGTCATCAGCAATACACCTTCCTATGATAATGGTCCTGTTTTCGATTCTGAGCCATTGGAAGAGGTACACTATGATGAATATAATGTGTTTGCAAATGCTAATACGAATGAGCATAGTGATCAAACTCAAACCACTATTCCCACATGTATGACGGAAAAGGTTGATAGCAATACCATACCTGATCCATTAGACACGTGCAATAACGCGTCTGACAATGATCAACATGCTAATGAGTATGATGACCAGGAGCGTGTTGCGCTAGCCCATTTAATTGCTACTTTACAAAAAGATGTCAGTGAAAATAAAAAGAGTCAAAAGCAATTAAAGAAGGCCAACGCAACACTCACTCAAAATTTTAAAGAATGCAAAGCTGCTCTAATTAAGTCTAGTGAAACTATAGATAGCTATAGAGCAGAGCTTCTTCAGAAAACCAAAGAGCTTGAGGGGTACAAGGGTAGTGCGTTAAAAAGTCAAAAGGACGATTTTGAAAACAAATATAATACAACTCTTGAGTTATTAGCCAAAGAGAAGCGTCAATATAATGTTTTCTTAATGGATGAACGTCAAAAAACGTACCTTGCCAATACCAAAGTTAATGAACTTGAACAAAAGCTCTCTATGACCACTACCGATTCTGCTAAAATTCTCGAGGATAAGAAACAAGAGGTAGATGCGTTAAAACAAGACTTCAAAAGTAGATATGATAAAGAAACCGAAAAAGTAACGAAACTAAAAGAACAAGTCGAATTTTTGAAGAAAGTTGTTTATAAAACGCATGATTCTATTCAATCCGTAAGAATGCTTGCACCTCCTTCGATGTTTAAGGGTCAAGCTAGCTTTGCAAGTCCTGAGTACCTTGCCAAAGCTCAAGCTGCAAACCCCTGTCTCTATGTTGATGAGACTGAAAGGACTGATCTTGATTGCATGCCTGCTAGTGCCGATAGTGAAGAGACTGCCCTTTGGGATGATGATAGTCGACCTCTTGTCAATAAGGAGTTTGTGAAACCATATAATTATGCTTACATGAATAGTCTTTATGGTCTTTTCAACAAACAAACTCAGAAAACCCGTGAGGAAGTGTTCTTAGAATGCAAACAAAAGAGAATTCAATGGAAGAAAACTTTTGCCACTAAGAAATCTAATGTTTACAAATATATAAACTACCTTCCTCTAGATGAATCCAAAAGCAAGAGTAGGAAAACTTTAGGTATTCTTAAACACCACATAGGTAATGTTAAATCTATTGTTGAAAGAGATTGGGCAAAACGTGAAAATGATGAGTGGACACGCCTGATTCCTCAAGATATTACCTTGCTTGTGAAAGAACTATTAATCCCAAATACGAAATTAATTAAAGAAACTATTCTTCAGTTTGAGGAGTTCATTCGGACTGAAATGTATGATGATTAAAAATATGTTGAATCTCTTGAGAAACACATTGATGATCTTCAAATGGAGAAGTCTGATGTTTTAGATGAATATGATTTACTCTTGCAAGAATGCGTTTCTAAAGATGTTATGTGTGCTTATTTTACATCTTGTGCTGATATTGATGAATATTCTGATGTTGCATGTAAATATCTTGATAAGATCAAAGAATGTGAGCATCTTGAAATTGAGCTTTCGAAACGTAAAGAAAATGTTGATAAAAAGGCTTTTGAGTTACTTCAACACAAAACTGATTTCCTTCAAAAACATTGTCATTCTCTTGAACTTGCTTTGCAAAAAGACGTTGGTAGTTTTTCACATGATAATAACTTACAAGAAAAACTTTCCAAAACGTTTCGAGAAGTGAATGAACAGAATTTGGAAATTAAAGGGTTGAAAGCTCAGTTACAAGACAGGGAAAGAGCGATAACAGAGTTGCAGAAACTCGTTGCTAAGATGGGTGGGAAAGTTGTGGAACCTAAAGTTGTGAAACCTGTTGTTCGACAACCCAATGCCTACAAGGATCCAAAGCCATCTATCTTAGGAAAACCGACTCCGTTCTCCAATTCTTCTCATATGAAATCTAGGTTACCCCCTAAGACTGGTGTGCAACCAAGTGTTCCAAAATCATCCATATCACCCTATGTTCCTCCATTTAGAAAGCACACTGTTGCTAAACCCAACCATGTGAATGCACCTAGCACTTCTGGGACTCATCCAAAACGTGTGACATTCACGTCAACAAAGGAATCTGTAGGTTCAAATGACCTCGTTCATACCCACAACCTAGAGGATGCGAAACAAAAAGGGAAGATTCAGAAAGACAAACCAGTGTATGAAAAACCTAGTTCACCAAATCCCGCTAGAGTTCCACACACTCCTAATGGTAGTCAACCAAAACCTAGGATCTCTCTTCAGCAATCTAGGAATTGGAAACCATCCATGAATAGTCGTGTTTCAAACACTACGCCTGAACAATTTGGAAAAAAAAGGAATACAAGTACTTTCGTGAATCCCAAATTTCCTGTTTGTCCCACTTGCAAAAAGGCATTCACAATGGAAATCATGACCATTGCATTCTGCAATACCTTTATGAGGTCAAATCTCGTTCCTTTGAACGGAGATCAAATACAGAATCCCATAAGACAACAAGGAGATACAAACCCGTCACAAAGAAAAGCAATAACAATAAATCTGAAACATGGATTAAAAAAGGACATAGTTTCTCTCCAAAGAAGTCTTCCGTTGTGCAAGAGAAAACTACCTGATGAGATGGCATTTATACATGATCTCATCGTTCTTTTCGGGCTTTAAATACATAAAAATGTCATAAAATACCATATATATGCTTGTGTTTGTTTACTTGTGTATTTTAGGTATGGATATCGTGAAAAAGACAAAAGATCACAAGATACAAGGAAAAACGGACACGAGAAACGAAGCCGTACAAAGAACCGGGCCCTAATCATGGAATTTTCAACAAATACCCTTGAAGACTTGAAGACAAAACAAGATTGATCCTCCAAGAATGAAGAAATGACACTTAAAACCCTTGTATATTGATAATTACAAGTTTGGTCCCTTAAGTTTGTCAAAATTGCAAAAAGGTCCTTCAACTTTGAAGAAATGGCAAGATTAGTCCCTCAACAAATCAAAATTGTCAATTATGGTCCCTCATGAAGATTAAGAGACATTGAAGACCTTTGAAGATCAAGATTGTCCAAGATCAGCCCTTGAAATTACTCAAAATGGCAAAAATGATCCTTGAAACCTTTTTCCAAAAGATTTGTGCCAAAAGTGTAAAAAGGTGAAAGTTATTAACAAAGCAAAAACGGTTTTAGGGCTGAAAACATTGTTTGCCAAAAATAACAAAACACAAGGACCAAAGATGCCACACTCAAACATTTAAAACACAAAATTGCGCCAAACACTATCTTTTCCCCCAAATACGGATCAAAAGAACTTACTGTTCACTTTCACCCCACCCAGTTTTCACCTCACTTAAACATGGGTTAAAAACCAATTACTCTTGCCCACGTGTGATTCACACACGCAGGAACATTTCCCACACACAAAACCCTCTTCCCACTCACTGTGGACCCTACCCCCAAATTCCCATTCAACCAATCACATCACACCTTGATCCCCAAGTACTGTGACGTGTCCCAAATCAAAGGCTAATGTTTATTGCTTACTCACAACGCAAAAACAAACGTCCAGGATCAAATTTAGACAGCTCACCACTCAAACACGTCTAAGGGCATTTTGGAGAATTTCTTTGATTAGGGTTTTGTGTTTAAGCAGCCTAGAATGTTCATTAGAGTAGTATAAATAGAGGCATCAACTTGTGATGACCCTTTGTTCCAGTTTTTTTAGCTTCTCACTTGTAATTCCTTTTTAATAAAATAAAAGTTTGGTTTTTGTTTTAAACAAGTATAATTCCTTTTTAAGTTTGTTAAAAGTTGTGTATTGTGTTGAAGCTAAGGATTCTGAGTTCCATTGTTATTTAACTTGTGTTTTAAGGATTTCAGATTTTCATAAAAGGTTTTGAAAATCTGAAATTCTTGGTAAGGATTGTTTCAGGTTTTGATGTTAAGAGGTTAGTTTTGTTTGGTGATTTAGTGTTCTAAAAACGTTTTAAGAAGGTTTGGAAGGTTTTGGAAAGAATTTAAGAAAGAAAGAAAGAAATCAGAAAATAGTATATTGCATATTATCTTTGTGTTCTTTTCTTTTGATTTTCTTCAAGCAGGTGTTGAAGGTTTGTTCATCTTTGTTCAGCACCAACCCGAGTTGGTATGGGAGGTGGATATTCATCCACTAGGGCTTTGGATGTAAAGCCCTAAGGTAAAACCCTTTTTACCTTGTTGAAATCTCAGAAAAGTGAGTTTTGTGTGATTGGCTTGACTAAGTGTTATTTGTTTGATAAAGGTGTTGGATTTGAGTTCTCTATGATGAATATGCATGTTAATAGTTATATGAATCAGATTGAGTAGGTTTTAAACTGTTTTGGTTTGTAAAAGTTGGTTTTCAAAATTTAAAGTGGTGTTTGGATAAGCATTTTAGCAGGGTAGATTTTTGATTTGTGCTTTCATAAGGTGTTAGCAAGATTGGAAAAGGTTAAGATAGTTTGCTTACTGGTTATAGTTTATTTTGGATCAAGTTTTATGCAAGTTTGGTGAGTTTTAAAGGAAAAGTGAGTTTAAAAATCTGCACAACCATAATCTGCCTGTTTTTCTTCATTTTGGTGAATGATTGTGTGAAACCTGTTAAGTGTTAGTGTAACTTAGAAGTTGAGACTGCTTTTGTGCTATTTGGAGTAGTTGTGTGCCAAAGATTGGAGTCTAAAAATCACTAGGTTGCAAGTAATAAGCCAATAAGTCCACCAGACCTGCTTATTTGTCACAGAAACTTAATATGGCCTGTGTGTGCTTTGGATTGTGATCTTTGTGTGCTTAAGTGTTAGTTTGTTGCTAGTCTTGACTCCTTGTGCTTAAATAAGCACAAGGGTGCCCCCTGTCCACAATATTCAACACCAAATAAGCCATTGGCCATGCCCTCTTGGCTAAAATCCTCAAGCAAGAACTAGGCAATTCTGCTAAGTGTTCAACTCAAGTCTGTCACATTTTTGATCATCATCTGAGCATAATCTTGGCTAAAAAGTGAATTGGAGTTGGATTATAAGTTTATTAAGGTCACAGATTGGTGTTAAAAAGAAAAAAAATAAAAAAGAAATAAATTGCAAAAAGGTTGCCCGCAGCGGACTCGAACCCTAGACCTCTCGCTGGAGGGTTAAGGGAACTACCACTGATCTAGACACCTTTTTACGTTAAGGGTTGTTTTCAAACTTTATTTAACCACTTAATTTCTTTCTAGCTTATAATAAAGCCGTGAGCAAATAAGCTCATTTGAGCTTATTGGTTTAACGTTTTTGGCTTATTTGAATTTTCCTAGAATCTTATTAGGTTTTGTGATTTTTCTAGCTTGGTTTGAAAATTTTCCCTTTATTAATTATTTTCTAGAATTTATTTAATACCCGTTTTTTATAAAGTCATTAAAAAATAGAAAAAAGAGTTTTTATTTTTAGGAAAAATAATTTTTAGCTTTTAAATTAATATTTTGAGGTTTACATTAAGTTTTGGTTTTATAAACTTTAATTTTTAATTTTATATTATTTTAAGGTTTTTTATAAACTTTAAACATTTTTATAAAATTATTAAAAAGGGTTTAGGAACTTTAATTTGTGTTTTTCTCTTAGTTAGATTATTTTAAGATTTTAGAAATTTTTTAGAATTAATTTTAGAAACTTTTTATTTTTAGCATTATTTTAATATTATTTTATTAATAAAAATTCAAAGTTTTATTTTTCTTTATTTTTCATTTTTCCTAAGTTCTTTAGCATTAATTAGGACCTTTTCCATTTTTAGAATATTTTTATAGCTTTTAGATTTATTTTTATAATTATTTTAAGTTTAATTAGTTTTAATCATTTTAAATCATTTTTAGAGTTTTAAAAATAGTTTTAATAGCTTTTAATTTTTAGAAAATTACTTTTTAGTCTTCTAATAATATAAGTTAAGTAATTATTCAATAAAATCATATTTTAGACATTTGAATTAGTTATATTTAATTTTGGGGCTTTAATTAGCATTTAAAATTAAATATTTAATTAATAAAAGGTTTTAAAATATCTTTGTTGGATTTTTGTCTTTATTTATATTATTATTGACTTCTTTTTAATCTTTTATTTATTTTGCTTTTGGTCTTAGTATAATTTTTAATTTGGGTAGTTTTTCACGGCTTTACGTCTTTTACGTCGTAGTGTAATTTTAACGTAACCGTCTTTTCATCCTTTCATCCCCATTCTTCTCAATATTAATCTCAAATAATTACAAGTTAATTCACAACACATATACCTCCTTGGGAAACGAACTTTCTCTCTTTTTAAGTGATTGGGTCATTAACACTTGATTTTTCTTAAAGTCATTTGTTCGATACTTACCGCTATTTACGCTCTTTTCCTAAAGAGTAGTAAAACACTACAATCATTTTGGCGCCGCTGCCGGGGAGGTGTGTTGTGCTTTAATTTGGAAGCTTTTGTTTTTGATATTATCCATAATAAGTATTTGTGTTAAGTGGAACTCCCTTAACACGTATTATCGGTTTTCTTGGTTTTTCTTGTAGAAATATTACTATATTGTATTAAGTATCACAATCAATATACAATATCTCCAAAAGTGTGAAAACACAACCTTAATTGGGATTTGATCTCCTAATTATTGTATTCGAATCTCAAACAAAAAGAAAAGGCAAAAATAGATAAATACTTTCGTGAAGCTCGATTTTGAAAAATACAAACTATAAGGTGGGTATAAGGCGGGTATTATAAAATATACCCTAAGGAAAAAGGCTCTTAAGTGCTTCGCGCCGCCTCGTTTCCCCGCTTGCTTGTGAGTATTTTGAGATTGAAGGCTAATCGAGGGTTTTGCCGCCCAAAGTATTAATACGTATACTATATTTGCTTGGTTTCTTTGTGATTAAACCCTCGTGAACAATTTGGTTTTCACCAAAGTTCTAAAGTCATTCGAAGGCGTTCACTCCACGTGATCGTTTTCATTCCTTTGAGGCTTCTTTAATCAAGAGTTTGATTCGAGGAGAGATTTTGTAGATTGTTGTCTACGAAGATACACCAAAATCCAAAAAAATTAAATATCATCAAAAACACAAAAAAATTGAAAATTCACAAAACACCCAAAAAGAATCTTCTTTGCTCACCTCCCATTCTTCGTGAAGTTTATGATCACTCGTAATCAAGCAAAACGAGCTCGTAAACGTCTTCAAAAGCAAGCAAATCAAGGATCGTTGATTGTAGAAGAACCTCCAATTGTTGAACCTATTGTAGAACAAGAAGTCGTCATGGCTAATCGTACTATGATGGAGTTGCTACAAGCACCCGCCGAGGGTTTTGGAGAGGCTATTGTGATTCCCGCCATCCTTGCGGAGAATTTCGAGATTAAGACGGGTTTAATGTCTATGTTGCAAGCAAACAAGTTTAGAGGTCACGAGAAAGACAACCCGCATTACCACATTAGGAATTTCAACCGTCTCACCGCTACTAGCAAATTTAAGGATGTTCCACATGACGCCATTAAGATGATGTTGTTTCCATATTCGTTGGATGGACCCGCAAAAATTTGGCTCGAGAAAGAACCGCCAAATTCGATTTTGACATGGGCCGATCTCGTTTCTAAGTTTGTGAACAAGTTCTTTCCACCATCTAAAACAACACACTCAAAAAATGAGATTTCACGATTTGTGCAACGTAATAATGAAAGTTTTTCAATGGCATGGGAACGTTTTAAAGAGATGTTACATGAATGTCCACACCATGATTTTTCGGAATTGCATCAAGTGGATACTTTTTATAATGGGCTTAATGATCATGAACGAGATTATTTGAATGCCGCCGCGGGTGGTAATTTTTTGTGCAAGACGACAAATGAGGCTTTACAAATCATTGAAAATCGATCTAAGGTTTATAGCCCTCGTAACACACCGAGTGTTGCCAATATGGGTTCGTCATCTTCGTCACAATCGTCTCGTAGCATTAACACCTTACATGATGAAGCTAATGAGGAAAAACGGTTTTTTGATAGATTTGCTAATCTAATGTCCCATTGGAAGGCTCAAGAAGCTTCCAATTCCGCTTCGGTTAAAGCGGTTGCTAAGAGTTGTTTATCTTGTGGGGGAGCTCATGATCTTTCCGAGTGCATTACCGCGGATGGTAACACTTCGAGTGCTTATGTAGCAACGGGAACTTACAACCAAAACGACCAAGGTTCCCGCCAAAATCAAGCTCCACCAAACCAAAATGTTAACAATTATCGAAACAACAACCAAGGTAATTACCAAGGCAACACACGCAATTACAACAAAGGGAATTATCAAAGTGGGAATGGACAAATCTCTAATCAAAATCAAAACCGTGATTTTCAAAACACTACACAAGGTTTTCAAAATGCTCACACGAAAAATTTGCAAGGAGAATTTTTGGATTATGCAAAAGCAAATGATGCTAAATTTGATAATATGCAACGTGAGATGATTAGCTTAAGATCCGAGTTGAAAAACGAGCTTAAAAATGAACTTGCTAATGAACTTAAAACTCATGCAAACAAAATGGAAGGAAATGTCCAACGTCTTCAACAAAACCAACAAAAGATGGAATTAGGACAACATGAGATTAAGCAAGAGTTATTGAAAGCGGATGCTAGGCAATCAAAATTTGAGGACCGAATGGCTAAGATGTTTGAAGCTATCATGTGTAAGCCCTCTTCTTCGGGTGGTCTTCCTAGTGATACCATTAACAACCCGAGGGGAGAATTGAAGGTTGTTGCTACACGAAGTGGTAAAACTTTCAAGGAACCAATCTCTCGTACAAGTACTTCTAAGGAGAAGGAAATCGAGAAAGAACCCGAGGTGATGGTCGAAAAGGAGCACATTACAATCCCACGAAGTACCGCTCATACCACACCTACGGTTGAACCAATACCAATTGTGGAACCCGAGTTTCCAAGGCCGTTGCCTAATGACCAACCCACACCACCTTTACCCTACCCTTCGAGACGAAACAAAGAGAAAGCACAAGAACGGAACAATTATCAATTTGAGCTATTTATGAAAATGTTTCGTGATTTGCATTTTAACATAAGTTTTGCCGATGCTTTAATCATGATGCCTCGATTCGCCGCAAACTTCAAAAGTATGCTAAACAACAAAGAGAAGTTACAACAATCGTCTAGTTGTTCATCGGTTTTTCTAAGCCGCATACCACAAAAAGTCAGTGATCCCGGTAAATTTTTGATTCCGTGTGCAATTCAAGATATGGAGGAATGCTACGCCTTGGCCGATCTTGGTGCTAGTATTAATTTAATGCCTCTCGAGATATTCAAATCGCTTTCGCTTCCGGCTCTTACTCCTTCGAACATGTCTATCGAGATGGCCGATCATTCTACGATCATGGCATGTGGAGTAGCCGAGGATGTTTTTGTTAAAGTCGGAAAGTTTTACTATCCCGTTGACTTTATCGTTGTAGACATTCCTATCGATCGAAAAGTTCCTCTCATTTTGGGTCGTTCATTTTTGGATACATCAAGAGCACTTATCGATGTTCATGCTCGAAAAATCACCCTTCGTTTCAATGAAGAAGAACTTGTCATCAATGCAACACAAAACTCCAATCTTTCTCATGTCTATTCTATTGCAACTTTAAACCATGGTGACTCGACCAATGTCATTTGCAAAGAATTTTCACCAAGAGTTTTAGGGAATGTCTCCAAAAACAATTTACCATTTCCTCCGCCGGTGGAGGTTATGCGTGTAAAGCCTACAAAGAAGAAACCGTCAATACTTGAATCGAAAAATCCTTCGCCTCACCTCGAACATTCATTTTTGAAAAGTGTTGATAAGTTGCCGGTTTCTACGGAAGACCTTTCGGATGATGAATATGTTGGCCCCGATGGGGAGGTTTTCTTCGTCGATAAACGTTTTGAGAACTTGCCACCACCAAAACCAAAACGGTTTCAAAATGTGAGAATTTTTAGTGTAACTAACATCGTCTTAGAAACACCAAATGTTTTCGACATAATCAAAAAGGGTTTTCATAAGGAGAGTTTAAAAGATAAAAAAAGAAAAGATCTTAAAAGTGATTTAATTGATTTTTCTACAAATCTAACTCCGTCATCACCACGTGTTTTGAGTGCTACAAACTCGTCTACTCCTTTTGACGATGTTTTGTGTGGTTCTAGTATGGGGGAAGCCCCTTATGTTCCCTCATCCTTGTCCACCGAGGACGAGATATTCGATCCCGGAATTTCATGTAAAGGGAAATCTCGGTCTTCCACCGATGCAATAAATGGAAACTATATCTATTTGCTTGGTGCGAGTCTACCTCGAGTAGCTCAAACATTTGTCTTACCAATTGTCTCACCCTTCTATTTCTCATCTATTTTCTTCAAACTCTTTGAGATTATGGCACATATTGAAGTGGTGTTAATTTGTTTTTCCAATGGAAACGAGAACGCCATTTTCGACCCCGGTATTTTGCATCATCTAAGGACTTAGTCCTTTATACCGGTTGCTTTTTGGGCCTTGTTTATCATGTAAGCCCCATCAAAAATTGACCATACCATGATTTTCCCTAAAATGTTCACATTTTGAGGGGATCGAGTCGAGCTCATGACTCGGTAATCAAAAACGAGGTGCCTCGTGGGGGAAATCCCATGCTTATCTTTTATATTCACTAATAAGGGGACTTGTACCCTTCCAACTCGTTGTCTCGTGGTTGTTTGTGATTGTGTTATCTAGATCATCATCATCTACGATTGAAGACTCTCGTGTTCGTTTACATGAGTTTCCATCGTTCGTTTGAAGAAGTTTTTCACGATTCCATGACATATCCTTTATTGTTCTAACAATTATCTTTTAGCATAATTAATAAACGGCTTTAGATATTGTTGATCACCCTTTCCATGCTAGATCCTAAGCATTCGACTCTTCGTCTCTAGTATGGGGGTGCTCCACCTTTAGACTCGAAACATTGAGGACAATGTTTACTTTTAGTATGGGGGGGTGAATAGGTACTTGCTTTGCTACGCCCTCACGTTTTCCAACTTTCAATGTTTTGTTTTGCTAATAAGGCTAAAAATGGCCAAATTTTAAAATTTTTCTTAGTTTTCATAAGTGTTTTTAAGACACGAATGTATATTTTCCGATGGGTAGAATAAGAGTTAATTTTTGATTTGATGGGCATTTGGAGCCATTTACATTCCTTAACCCGCTCAATTCAAGTTTTGCTAGACTTTTATATAGGGAACTTTAAAACGCGAAAGTCTTAATTCATTCGGGTTAAGAACAAGAACTTTTCGCAAGTTCCTATAATTGATTCTAGAAAGTCACTTATCAAGGGAACTTTAAAACGCATTCTCTAAACTTGAAAAAGTCCAAGAAAGTGCAAGATCCTATAGGTGGCTTGAAAACCCAAAACTTTGATTTGATATAGTCTTAATGAAAGCTAATCCAAATTTGGCTTAATTTTGACTTGCATGGCTAAGTATTCACGAGTCTCTTTAATTAGAGGTCTTTATATAGTGAAGAACGAGAAATTTTAGAGTTAGACAAGTGATCATGCTAAACGTAGAACATGAAAGTGTTCTTTCAAAAACTCATATGTTTTTAATTGTGGCTTTTTCTTCCCATAAGATCAATGCATTAGGAATAAATCATAATTGCAATAAGTAAGGTCGTACAATTTGAAAGGTTACTTAGCCTCTAGCGCAAGATCGTTTAAAAGTTGCTCGGGGTTGAATAGAGTTCATAGCCAAGGCATAACTTATTGAAGCGGGACGCGAAGATTGGCGATCATCCAAAAAGGCCCTAACAAGGCATGAGGAGCTCTATTTTTGCTAAAGATCCAAAGATGATGTGAAGTATCATTATTCCAAAATCAATATGAAGGATCGAGACACACGACGAGAAGCTATTACTCCCCTAAAGAATGGAGAAAGTCTATCCAAAAAGACCCTAACAAGGTATGAGGATAAATATATCCAAGTCCGAAAAGGAGGCGGATCGTTGTATATCAAAATCCAAAGTAAAGATTGAAGAAAAATGATGAAGTCGTGGTCCTATATGAAGAATCTCTCAAAAAAAAACGTCAAGTGAAGAAATTCCAAATATATGAAGAGAAGACCATAATTTCAAGAACGTCTTCCCAAGATTTGAAGTATGAAGTACATGCCAAATATCGGTCCGAGAAAGGTCTCAAATCGTGAAACGAGTTATGCCAAGATATGAACTTAAGGAGATACACGAGAAGCCGTTTTAAAAGATTTTGTCCTTCGGCTAACTATTGATCAAATCGTGCTACTTTGCTTTCGGACTAATAACTACTCAAATAAGTCAATATGAATCACTTGTGATCCATGACAAATAGATAAAAAATGCTAGTAACCCATTTCCTTTTATAATAACTAGGATTGCGGGGAGAAAAAGTATTACACAATTTGGACGTATGAGTAGTGTTAGCATTGTGACTTGTACCAACAATGATCTTGTTTTTGCACTTAGCATGGAATGTATGACAATCAAGGATGACGAAGTTTACTCTAAGGGACATTAACTTGTTTCTATTCTTTGACCCTAAAAGTCACCTTTTGGTGATGAAAATCATACATTATGTCTTTACACATTCTCGTAGTATGTTGCAAGTCTTTTACTCTTCAATAAAGGTTAATAAAAATTGAACTTTGGTGATGCTTAGATACTTTATTCTAGCATTGCGTGAGGGCACGGCAATGGCTTAGTATGGGGGAGTGATGAGATGGCATTTATACATGATCTCATCGTTCTTTTCGGGCTTTAAATACATAAAAATGTCATAAAATACCATATATATGCTTGTGTTTGTTTACTTGTGTATTTTAGGTATGGATATCGTGAAAAAGACAAAAGATCACAAGATACAAGGAAAAACGGACACGAGAAACGAAGCCGTACAAAGAACCGGGCCCTAATCATGGAATTTTCAACAAATACCCTTGAAGACTTGAAGACAAAACAAGATTGATCCTCCAAGAATGAAGAAATGACACTTAAAACCCTTGTATATTGATAATTACAAGTTTGGTCCCTTAAGTTTGTCAAAATTGCAAAAAGGTCCTTCAACTTTGAAGAAATGGCAAGATTAGTCCCTCAACAAATCAAAATTGTCAATTATGGTCCCTCATGAAGATTAAGAGACATTGAAGACCTTTGAAGATCAAGATTGTCCAAGATCAGCCCTTGAAATTACTCAAAATGGCAAAAATGATCCTTGAAACCTTTTTCCAAAAGATTTGTGCCAAAAGTGTAAAAAGGTGAAAGTTATTAACAAAGCAAAAACGGTTTTAGGGCTGAAAACATTGTTTGCCAAAAATAATAAAACACAAGGACCAAAGATGCCACACTCAAACATTTAAAACACAAAATTGCGCCAAACACTATCTTTTCCCCCAAATACGGATCAAAAGAACTTACTGTTCACTTTCACCCCACCCAGTTTTCACCTCACTTAAACATGGGTTAAAAACCAATTACTCTTGCCCACGTGTGATTCACACACGCAGGAACATTTCCCACACACAAAACCCTCTTCCCACTCACTGTGGACCCTACCCCCAAATTCCCATTCAACCAATCACATCACACCTTGATCCCCAAGTACTGTGACGTGTCCCAAATCAAAGGCTAATGTTTATTGCTTACTCACAACGCAAAAACAAACGTCCAGGATCAAATTTGGACAGCTCACCACTCAAACACGTCTAAGGGCATTTTGGAGAATTTCTTTGATTAGGGTTTTGTGTTTAAGCAGCCTAGAATGTTCATTAGAGTAGTATAAATAGAGGCATCAACTTGTGATGACCCTTTGTTCCAGTTTTTTTAGCTTCTCACTTGTAATTCCTTTTTAATAAAATAAAAGTTTGGTTTTTGTTTTAAACAAGTATAATTCCTTTTTAAGTTTGTTAAAAGTTGTGTATTGTGTTGAAGCTAAGGATTCTGAGTTCCATTGTTATTTAACTTGTGTTTTAAGGATTTCAGATTTTCATAAAAGGTTTTGAAAATCTGAAATTCTTGGTAAGGATTGTTTCAGGTTTTGATGTTAAGAGGTTAGTTTTGTTTGGTGATTTAGTGTTCTAAAAACGTTTTAAGAAGGTTTGGAAGGTTTTGGAAAGAATTTAAGAAAGAAAGAAAGAAATCAGAAAATAGTATATTGCATATTATCTTTGTGTTCTTTTCTTTTGATTTTCTTCAAGCAGGTGTTGAAGGTTTGTTCATCTTTGTTCAGCACCAACCCGAGTTGGTATGGGAGGTGGATATTCATCCACTAGGGCTTTGGATGTAAAGCCCTAAGGTAAAACCCTTTTTACCTTGTTAAAATCTCAGAAAAGTGAGTTTTGTGTGATTGGCTTGACTAAGTGTTATTTGTTTGATAAAGGTGTTGGATTTGAGTTCTCTATGATGAATATGCATGTTAATAGTTATATGAATCAGATTGAGTAGGTTTTAAACTGTTTTGGTTTGTAAAAGTTGGTTTTCAAAATTTAAAGTGGTGTTTGGATAAGCATTTTAGCAGGGTAGATTTTTGATTTGTGCTTTCATAAGGTGTTAGCAAGATTGGAAAAGGTTAAGATAGTTTGCTTACTGGTTATAGTTTATTTTGGATCAAGTTTTATGCAAGTTTGGTGAGTTTTAAAGGAAAAGTGAGTTTAAAAATCTGCACAACCATAATCTGCCTGTTTTTCTTCATTTTGGTGAATGATTGTGTGAAACCTGTTAAGTGTTAGTGTAACTTAGAAGTTGAGACTGCTTTTGTGCTATTTGGAGTAGTTGTGTGCCAAAGATTGGAGTCTAAAAATCACTAGGTTGCAAGTAATAAGCCAATAAGTCCACCAGACCTGCTTATTTGTCACAGAAACTTAATATGGCCTGTGTGTGCTTTGGATTGTGATCTTTGTGTGCTTAAGTGTTAGTTTGTTGCTAGTCTTGACTCCTTGTGCTTAAATAAGCACAAGGGTGCCCCCTGTCCACAATATTCAACACCAAATAAGCCATTGGCCAAGCCCTCTTGGCTAAAATCCTCAAGCAAGAACTAGGCAATTCTGCTAAGTGTTCAACTCAAGTCTGTCACATTTTTGATCATCATCTGAGCATAATCTTGGCTAAAAAGTGAATTGGAGTTGGATTATAAGCTTATTAAGGTCACAGATTGGTGTTAAAAAGAAAAAAAATAAAAAAGAAATAAATTGCAAAAAGGTTGCCCGCAGCGGACTCGAACCCTAGACCTCTCGCTGGAGGGTTAAGGGAACTACCACTAATCTAGACACCTTTTTACGTTAAGGGTTGTTTTCAAACTTTATTTAACCACTTAATTTCTTTCTAGCTTATAATAAAGCCGTGAGCAAATAAGCTCATTTGAGCTTATTGGTTTAACGTTTTTGGCTTATTTGAATTTTCCTAGAATCTTATTAGGTTTTGTGATTTTTCTAGCTTGGTTTGAAAATTTTCCCTTTATTTAATTATTTTCTAGAATTTATTTAATACCCGTTTTTTATAAAGTCATTAAAAAATAGCAAAAAGAGTTTTTATTTTTAGGAAAAATAATTTTTAGCTTTTAAATTAATATTTTGAGGTTTACATTAAGTTTTGGTTTTATAAACTTTAATTTTTAATTTTATATTATTTTAAGGTTTTTTATAAACTTTAAACATTTTTATAAAATTATTAAAAAGGGTTTAGGAACTTTAATTTGTGTTTTTCTCTTAGTTAGATTATTTTAAGATTTTAGAAATTTTTTAGAATTAATTTTAGAAACTTTTTATTTTTAGCATTATTTTAATATTATTTTATTAATAAAAATTCAAAGTTTTATTTTTCTTTATTTTTCATTTTTCCTAAGTTCTTTAGCATTAATTAGGACCTTTTCCATTTTTAGAATATTTTTATAGCTTTTAGATTTATTTTTATAATTATTTTAAGTTTAATTAGTTTTAATCATTTTAAATCATTTTTAGAGTTTTAAAAATAGTTTTAATAGCTTTTAATTTTTAGAAAATTACTTTTTAGTCTTCTAATAATATAAGTTAAGTAATTATTCAATAAAATCATATTTTAGACATTTGAATTAGTTATATTTAATTTTGGGGCTTTAATTAGCAT
This sequence comes from Glebionis coronaria, assembly GCA_025667525.1. Lineage (NCBI taxonomy): Eukaryota > Viridiplantae > Streptophyta > Magnoliopsida > Asterales > Asteraceae > Glebionis > Glebionis coronaria. The sequence goes on along the minus strand of CM046879.1, from coordinate 418,060,759 downwards.
TTAAAATTAAATATTTAATTAATAAAAGGTTTTAAAATATCTTTGTTGGATTTTTGTCTTTATTTATATTATTATTGACTTCTTTTTAATCTTTTATTTATTTTGCTTTTGGTCTTAGTATAATTTTTAATTTGGGTAGTTTTTCACGGCTTTACGTCTTTTACGTCGTAGTGTAATTTTAACGTAACCGTCTTTTCATCCTTTCATCCCCATTCTTCTCAATATTAATCTCAAATAACTACAAGTTAATTCACAACACATATACCTCCTTGGGAAACGAACTTTCTCTCTTTTTAAGTGATTGGGTCATTAACACTTGATTTTTCTTAAAGTCATTTGTTCGATACTTACCGCTATTTACGCTCTTTTCCTAAAGAGTAGTAAAACACTACAATCACTACCTCTAAATCTAGTCTTCAGTGGAAACCAACGGGTCGGATCTTCACGCAAGTTGATCTTAAGTGGATTCCAATAGAGAAGAGTGATGACACCTGCACCAACACTAATGCTACTGTTCCACACGCTGAAAAGGAATTTGTTATTCCTAATTCTAGTATTTGTGCAAACTCTTCTTCTGTGATTGCAGTTACAACAACGGATTCTGAACCCAATTCTCCTTCTTCAAATGGTTCCAATTCTGTACATTCGATATCACCTTCTTCTGTTGTACAAAAATCTATTTTGGATTATAACGTAAATATCCATAGAAAAACAAAATAAAAAATGGAAAAACTTTCAAAATACCAAAAAAAAATAAAAAAAATTCTTCTCGACATGTCTTTTAGTATCGATAATATGGACGTACCTAGAAATGTCGCTCAATAACGACACGGGTGTGTACATAAAGCTCGAATGAAAGTTGTAAATATTTTTCAAAACATGTCATTTCAATGATTTACAATTACTTTCAGATTGTGACTCGTGCTTCAAAGAAAGGAAAGTTGATCACGGATGATAACTTATCCTTCAAAACGGGAAAATAAATTTTCTTGGTCATGAGCTCTCACTAAAAACATTCCAAGTTTTTAAGCTCATGTTAACGACTTACAGTTAAATGTCAGACTGTAACTCGTACTTCAAATAAAGGAAAGTGTATCTTTAAAGATAAACTTATCCTAACAAACGGGTAGAGCAATCTATCACGGGTTGAGCTTGTCACAAAACATTCAACGTTTTGAGCTCAACACAATGGCTTGTAATCACGTTCATATTGCAACCCGGTTCTAAATTCACGGGGGAGTGTACGCCTTAGTGCCCTTACCCTCAGAAAAAGAAGAGAAATCTTCTTACACTTGAGTGGATTCGTCAAGACATTCAAAGTCTATGAACTCAAGTTTATGCTTTAGAAAAACCTCTTCGCCAAAAAGAAATAGGATTTTTCAAAAAGCGTTGAACACAATTTTTTCAAGAATTTCTCAATGATTATTCAAAATCTTTCAAAAATTGTGTGTTCAACAACTCCCATCCTCAAAAAAAGAAATGTGGATCATATCCTCACAATGACAATTCAATTGGATCAATTTTTGAGGGGGAGCATTTTAACTTCATGCAAAAGATTAACACATCTTTCTCCTGGAGATTTTCAAGACTATTTTTCAAAATAAATTTTAATCAAATTTGGTATCTCTAATATCAAAAGATTTTATATATTAGAGATAGGGGGAGAAAATGTGATTAAAATGTGATCTTATATAAGACTCAAGCACTTTAACTCTTACCTACATGTGCGAAACACTTTCGATTATCGATGCACATGTGAAGGGGGATCATTTCTGAAACAACAAAACTAGCAAGGTGTTAAATGTTTTTCAAACACTTTGTTAGAATTTAAAGTAGTTTTCATGGTTACGATCAAATACCTACAACATCTTTAATTCATGACGTTATTGGTGTCAAAAGGGTGGTTAGGGTTTAAGTCCTATGATCCAACCAGAACCAGAGGGATCTTCCCAGGGACAATCTAATAGATTATTAGAAATCCTTAGGAAAGATGGAGTAGAATGTGAACGTAGCTGAATGCCGACTAAGTACTAATGATACACTGGAACAATCACAACAATGTGCTATTAATGATGTCTTGGTAAGCATTTAAGGGGTTGAAGAATGAAAAAGAAATGTAAGGATAAAGGGTCTAAAGAAAGAAGCCCTCCATACAACTTAGGTAGAAACCGGGTCAACACATCATGAAGACAACTCATCATGGACCCAGTGATGTGAAGCACAACCCTTTCCTAGTACTCAGACTTCTCTCAAAAGAAGTTTGTTTTATTGCCACGGAGATCAACACGACTTCTATTGACTTTCTCACTCCGAGATAGTTGATATTGAATAGGTGGCATCTGCTCCAGCCTCCGACCACTAAAAGTGCACAAATCGAGTCTAGAGCCAAGAGATCAACCAAATCTCGTTAGGACACACGGATGAAGATCAAGAGAGTCCTACGCTATATCCTTGTGATATTGATAGAACACTCAGAGTGATACTACTTAGTATTCAAAATGATGAGTGGAAATCCTTCCAGTGTTAATATCAAACAGCATTGCGGTAGGTCATATGCAAGATTCTTTATAAATTGAGCATGTGTATAACTGAAAAGCAACAGTGGTTTGATTCTGAATTGATTCAAACTCGTTTCAGGTTTCTACGCAATATCTTTATGGTCTTGCCAGTACATTTAGAGTGATATTCATTAATATTCATATTGACGAATGGAAATCCTTCTAGCGTCAACATCAAACAACGCTACGGTAGGTGACTTGTGAGATTCTTATGAATCAAGCTTGTGTCAACTGGAAAGCAACCATGGTAAGATTCTTTACGAATCACACTTGTTCCAGGAATTTGAACTGACGACATTAATCAAGCGGATATCTATCCAATTGATTCACTCTTTATGTTCGTAGTCTTTCTTTGAGACGGTCGAGTAAAGAGAACGGCTAGTACAGCCGCGAAACCCTGTCAAGGAGATTCTTAACTGAATCTACCTATCAAAGGTACGATATTTAATATCGTATTACGGTCTTCACCGACCGGAGGTAAAACGCTACCGATTTTGGACGAATGTCAAAGCCATTCAGTTCGTGTCTATGTTTTGTGTCAAGAAGGTGGCATCACGGTGTACTCAGCAAAGTCAAAGTTTCAAAACCACATTCTCATGCCTAAAGACATATTCGACAATTAATAGTATGAGCATGTGGATGAAGACACAAGATCGCAAGATGGCAAAGACAAGTCAAGGATGATTTGAAGATCTCAAACTTAAAGACAAAGTCGAAAGACAATGACAAAGGCTCAAAGATCACAACATGAAGGAACAAGACTACGATTACACGTTCAAGACTCATTTATGGCGAGATTAGTAATCTCTACAAATTTCCTAAATGACCAAGGTTTATGAACTCTCATTGGGGGAGATTGTTAGCCTCAAAATATTGAGTCAAACAAGAATGCTCGGTCATAGGTTATTATTGTAACATTAGTTAGAACGTTGTAATAGGTAGTTAATTAGTCGTGGTTTACGAGCTTGGATTTAAACTAATTAAAGTCCAAAAGACAAGTCCGGCCCAATATATAGCCCATTAAAGCCCGCATGTGGGTGGACTATATATACTACCCTCCTAGCATGTTAGGAGGGTTGGTTGTTTATTTTATTCTGACTTCTCAATCTAATATTCACCAAGTTAATCATCTCTTCTCTCTACTTTCTCTCACTACTTTCTCTCTCTAGAATTCATCTTCTTCATCTATTTTCTTTCTTAAATTCGTGCTCTATTATCTAAATATATGGGACAACACGATGCCACATACTAATTTGTTCAAATCGCAACACTGAAAAAAATAGTTTGATGTCATACCTCACATTAGCTATACACATTTTATTTTATAGCAACAATATATCCAACGTCTAAACAAAAATTATACAACAATAAATCTAACGAAAATATCACCAAACATAAATAATTATGTCAATGAGAAAGTGTCAGACTTTCAAACACATCGAGACCTACCATAAGTTATTTCAAAATGACACTGACTTTTTTAACAATAATAATCAACCAAATTAACTACAAAATAAAACTTGTTAAACTTTAACAGCCTACAAAAATCATCTATTTTTCACAAGACTTACCAATGAAAAAGGTTTTAATTTTTCAGATCTATTATTTTTTTGATCGAACCAAATATTTCTATTTTTCACAAGACTTACCCACGAAAAATATTTTAATATAAAAAAGCAATAAAAGCAATAAAAGTTTTAATATAAAATACACTTGTTGGATCAAGAAAGCAATATAAGATAGGAAAAAACTACATGTTTGTTTCGTAGATTCAAGCTAAAAATCAATCACATATAAAAAATATAATTTAAAGGTTTAATATAGGACCTACTTGTTTTATCCTTCTTTGTCATTTGCTTCTTGCCGACGTAGGACAATACTCGGTGGAAGATTTTATTTCTACACATCAGGGGTGAAAGGATTTTCTGGATCTACAATGATTTTTTTGGTTGTAAATGATGTAAATTTAGATCGACCATCACGGTGATGTGAAGGCGGCGGTTACATAGATGAGCCATGGGTGAAGGTGCCAATGGTGGAAAGAGGCTAGAGAGAAAGTCTATAATTTTTATTATCTGATCTAATAGCACATAAGTTTATGTAGAAATTAAATGAAAAATTCCATTAGTGCCCTTATGCTTTTTATGTAAAGTAATATAAGTTGAAGATATTTTTAAAACTACCATTGTGCATTAATAGATTACACATCATGTATTATGAAGAGTAAAATATAAGGTTCTGATAGTTCTCGCACTAATTTTAGTTCTGAAAAGAAAGTTACACTATATATATATATATACATATATATATATATATATATATATATATATATATATATATATATATATATATATATATATATATATATATATATATGTATATATATATAGAGAAATATAATTAAATGCTTTTCGTGATGTTAAATTTGTTTTTTATTTAATAATTAATGATATCGAAGTTTTTAATATGAAAAAAAGAAGTTTTGGGTTTAAGTTTGAATCAAAATGAAATAGTATTTAAAAGAAAAATAAGTTTTGGGTTTAAGTTTGAATAAAAATGACATAGTATTTAAAAAACTTAAATAATCTTATATCTATAAAGATTCAGTCATCACATATTAAATAGGGTGTCTTTAAGATTAAGTACCCTATCTCATATGTTCCAGACCTGGGTTTCTGAATCCTAAAAGTTGCTGCTATTATGGTCATTATAAAAGACTAAGGAATGGAAACGAGAGAGAAGTTGCAAGGAATACATACGACCTACAGTTTTAGTATTAAACCTATTGTTGCAAGGAATGCAAACGATTGTTTAAAGTGTCTTTTCATGTACAGTAAATAAATGTGTATATTTGTAACTTATCATCATTGAAATGTATAAATAACTCACACCATCCTCACAACCAAACCAAATATCAATTGTGATCTTAAAGAAAGACCATGGATCCTTAATGATGAGACAAAAATATTGTTTAATGAGATTTCATGGTTCACGATGAAAAAAAAGGAAAAAGAGTCGATTAATTTTTTGTTATGGAGGTAATATTAATAAGAAGAAAGTTAAAAACTTTGTGTTTCTTGATTAATGGATAAAGGTTTAAGACTATTTGTGTTTATGCAAGTGAAGAAGTATAGATTTTTGGAGTGATTAAGAGTTGGATCTATGTTTGATTGAGAGAAGTTGTTGGTGGCTCATGAAAATGATTTAGCGTTGTGTAAATATGACATAAAGTTAGGGTATTAGTATGAGATCTCTATTAGTATTATATATCTTTAGTTGTGAGTATGATTTGTTTTGGTGGAGAAATGAAGTGGGCTAGCAAATTTTATGTGTGATAGATATAATGGGTTACATGAATTACTATTATCTTTACTTGGGTTTGATAATTTATTAGGTTGTAGCTTAGGCTAGTTGAATTATCTATTATACTATAATTTTAGGCCCTCTAACTGAATGCAAAGGGCACTAAATGCGTGTGGAAGAGGTTTGATTTGCCAGGTAAAAAAACAGCCATTGACAAGTTATTGAAGGGTTGCTGCAATTGTATCTCCACTTAATGAGATCGTACATTAATTAGCTCCAGGAATTTTAACAGCCTCCTGATCCGGTATCTTAATCATTATGCAGTTACAATCTTTGACTCACTATAAATAGGCTGTGCAATGGTCCAGTATCTTTAGTATTGTAACTGCACAGCCAAGTAAATACCAAATGTCAAGTAATTCTGTACACAAAGATTTGGCTATGATGTCTGACCCTAATTTTGTACAACCTATGGTGAACAGAAAGGCTGCTGGGAGTACGAGCAAAGGTGTGAGTGCCTCCAAAAATGGTGGGGTTGCAAAGCCTGTCTCTAAACGTCCAACCAGCAAGAGGACTAAAAAGGTTTCTGACAATACCCTAGCAATCACAGAAAAGAAGTTGGTAAGGAGGTTGCCACTAATGAAACACCTGTAGATGAGCCTTTGTATTTAGATCAATTGGAGATGAATACTACCGCCTCTATTATTTTTATGGTTGGTAGAGTTTGGGATGTTAATGTTATAAAAAGGGACTTATTTGAGTACTGATTTTGTAGTCTCTGATGCAAAGGTATATTTTCATAATAGATTAGATACTGTTTTAAACAATATGGTTTCCTATGATTATTCTAACTTTTACATTGTTTCAGGGTAATACCATCATTGCACCACAAAAAGGAGTGTGGCTCACAATTTTATGCGTGTAAGAGAGGGTGATATATACTTAATCAAGAATTTTATTGTGCACCAGAATAATGCAGAGTATCGAGTGAAGAAAGATGATACCTTCATGTTGGAGTTTGATGGAGCGACAACAATCAGAAAGGTTACTGTCATTCCTGATGGCTTCATTAGATATCCTTTCAGCTTTATCCCTTGGGACCAAATTGTGGCTACAGATGGCAAATATTTAATAGGTAAGATATGTGTAATTATTTAATAGCTTAAAATAATTTAAAATAGTGCATAATAAATAACTGTTAACATTCATATAAAAAATCTGTAGATGCTGCCGGATATATGACAAATGTTGGTAGGACAAATGAGATAAAGAAAATAGGCTCCAAGAACTTAGATTTATATCTTGCAAATGATAGGTATATACTGTTATTTACAATTGTTTTGTTTTCGATGCTATATCCTAAGTTGTTCCTTTTATTGAATCAGTGGGCAGTCAATGCGGGTCACCCTATGGGGAGCCCTTGGCGATGTTCTCATAGAGAAAAAAACTAAACAAGTTGGTTTATGCCCCATTGTTTTGTCATGCGTGTGTCCCAAGATCTATAACAGTAAGTGCAAATAATTTTTATGTGTATTCAAATAATGTGTGTAAACATGTTAAATGAAGTAGTGTTATTACCTTTCGGGTAAGCTATATTTGTCCAGCACAACCTCAACCAAAATTTATGATGATTTGGAAATAATAATTATCCAGGACCTGAAAAAGGAAAACAGGTTAGAAAGTATATGTGTATTTCTATTGGGTTTGAAAATTTATTTTATTCTTACATATACCTTGCCGAATGTCAGGTGTGGTGTTCAATCAAGAAAAAGAATTGGTCCAGCCGATCCATCTGAAGCAAGGGAAGGGACGATGGAAAATCTCCTTATGTGGGCCCGGAACAGAACAAATGATGTATGTTCTTTTCGTTTTGATTACTCCTTCTTCTAATATCAGCTTGCTGTAATTTAATCTACATTATTGTGTGTGCAGTCTGCGACCTTCTATTGTAGGCTGAACATCGACAACATAAGGACAAGACGAGGCTGGCATTATCCATCGTGTGGGTCTGCTACATGCAAGAAAGGTGAAACATGGAAGGATGATTGTTGGGAATTATTTGTAAAGTATCATGTACCGTTAGTGTAAGTATAAGTACTCTTAGTATTGGCAAGTACCGTTAGTGTTAACGCGATACATAACAAGTACTGTTAGTGTAAGTACAAGTACTGCTATATTGATAAGGACGAATATATCTTTGTAAAAGATATGTCATAGTTATAGTTAGAGTATATCTTGTGTGATATACTTAATAGTTTAGAATATTGACAAGATATCGTGTGTGATATACTTATCTTTATAGAATATTCTAAGGTTTCTAGGGTTCCTTACTCTATAAAAGGAACACAGGTATGATGAGTCTATTGTACCTCATTAAAAGTCGATTAATAGAGAATCGAATAGTTAAAAGTAATTATGTTCTTCTTTGCTCTATAAGTTAGATTCCGCATAACTTATTTGGTTGAGTAAGAGTTCTCAAAGTGTTCTAGTTTGATTACAAACTATTATACTAATTCTTAGCAGAATATAGATCCATTCAAAGGGATCAACAAGTGGTATCAGAGCTTGATGAGAAACTCTGAATAAGAAGAACACAACCCTAAATCCCCACTCACACTAAAATCAATATCTCAAACCGGTAATGACCCTCACTTGGAAGAAATTCCAGATCCTGATCCCATACCACAAGGACAACCTCAAGTTGTGCATCCTGCACCACCACAAGATGTACAAGCCATAGATGCTGTAGTTACTTCTACAACTACAACTTCTTCCCATACTCTTCCTGCTATCAAACTCCCTGTTCTAAAAAGTGATAACTATGAGACATGGGCTATGCAGATGGAACATTACTTGAACCACACAGATCACACTTTGTAGCAGGTTATCAAGAATGGGAATACACCTAAGAAGTTGCATTGGTTACCCGATGGTACATGTTATGCTTTACCTGCTGTCACTACTGAACAGGTACAAGCAGAGATCAGAGAAAGAAAGGCCAGAACTGCTTTGGCTATGGCACTTTCAGAATACATCTTACCTAGCTTTCATCACTACAAGGATGCAAAGGCTATGTGGAATGCCATCAAACTTAGATTTGGAGGCAATGACGAGTCTAAGAAGATGAAGAAGATTGTTTTGAAACAAGAATTTGATAACTTCTCAATTTCCAGTACCATAGGAATCCATAGTGGTTATGGAGCGTTTAGTAAATTGCTCATTCAATTGGCAGTTTATGGACTAATCATTTCTAATAAAGAAGCCAATTTAAAATTCTTAAGAAGTGTTCCACAAGAATGGAAAGCAATGGCTATGTACTTCATCACAAGGGATGATCTGGATACAACTCCTTTTGATCATCTCTATAACAATCTTAGAGTTTATGAGTTGGATGTTAAAGGCATTGAAGTGACCAAAGCAACAACAACAACAAAGTCTAACTTGGCTTTTGTGTCTGAAGGATGATGACGTATAGTCCCTAGTCGGGCTGGATAGTCCGACTCACGGGTACTACCCGCATCCATCAGAAATGGATTGAATGCTTGTGTAATGCGCGCGCGCAGCCTAGGAGGCCCGGTAAGCCGTTGTCGCACATATGACTGATTACTTAGCCAGGTCCTTGTCGTAGCGCGACATGATCGGACATAATATAACCTATATTATAGTTATATTCGCCCTAAGGAAAAGAGATATACACTTGCCTTAGTTAGGTGATAAGGATCAAACTATTTGGAGTCATTATCTCTTTCTTAGGCCGCAAGAACAGGGAGCCCAGCCTGGAATCTCTCGGGTATAAAAGGAACCCCCATGGTTCCACAAAGGTACGATACACACAATACCCTAAACACTATATACTCAAATCGATTACTTACTCTCACGCCGGAGTCTAATCGTGGGTCACAAACCCACGGTAAGCCTAACGGTGTCTGTTTAGTGCGCACGGTCCTCAAAACAAGTTTCACTTGGTGCAAGAGCCAGAGTCCACAAGACCCCGAATTAAGCCTAATTCGGGTCAATCTCGGTCTATCCAACTTTTGTATCAACAAGTTGGCGCCATCCGCGGGACCCTACACTAAGCTCTAACTAATGACGAAAAGCGGCGGAAACCCGCCCCCACCTAAAGGCGGATCTAAGAAGCCAACAGGTCCGTACACCAGCATTAAACCTAATAACCCCAGACGTGGAGGGAAGGGATTGCAAGTGTCTTTCTCCTCACTAGTAACCCCTACCCCACAGACAGCTGAGGATGCATCGTCCTCTTGGAAGTCCCTGATCCAGGCAACAAGGACGCTCAGGGCACAAAGGTTATGGTAGACCAGCAAACTGAGGCGAATATCCCTCATTCGACGAAGCAGAGCATGAGCGACTACGTCGCAGAAAACTACGAGGCCCTACTTCTACTCATGAGAGTGCAGAGGAAGGTAAATCCGACAAGAGACCTTCGGATCAGTCTGGACTTCGATAAAGAACTCAAGGAAGCTAGGAAGGAAAGAAGGAGGAAAGAAGGAACAATTGAGATCCACGCAGATGCACCCACCATTAAAAATGCGTCATCCTTAGACAACTCGGAGATCCCAGAAGGAGAGGACGGTTTCATTACACCAGTCAAAAACCATCGATGCACAAGCGTGAATGACATATTAGGGCCCGGTCCTTTGGGCAGACGAAGCACTCTTGACAGATTGGGCCCCCTGGAAAAAGCTGCGTCCCAGGATCCGCGAGGACAGGAAAGAAACAAGAGAAATGGAAGGGCGAGCAGGAGGAATTCCTCAAGTGAAGATTCCTCGGACTCTAATTATAGCGACCGCCATCCTCGCCATAAAAGGGTCGCCCCTTCATCCACTGAGTATTCTGATTCCTCTGACTACGACAGAAAACACCGCACGACACCCTAAAAACCAAGGATACAAGGTAAAGATCAATGGACCTTGCCATGGCGTCGAGAATAAGGAAGTGCGTTACTTTCAAGGATAAAAAAAAGAGACGCATGCCGTCCAATGTCAAGACCTACGATGGTACGACGGATCTAGATGATCACCTAAAAGTGTTCGAATCTAAAGCAGGGATAGAACAATGGCCAGATTCCGTGTGGTGTCACATGTTTAACTCAACGCTCACCGGGAACGCTTGAACATGGTTCGACCATCTCCCTTGAAGGAGCATTAATGGGTTCGAAGAACTTAGGAGACCGTTCAAAAGAAATTATGTGCAACAGAAGAAGTACGACAAAAGCTCCGTTTCGCCTGCGAGAGTGAAGCAGAGGCACAACAAAAGCCTTGAAGACTTCATGGAGCGCTTGAAATCTGAATGCAACCAGATTAAGGATTGACCGGAGATTCTTAAAATTTCTGGATTCCTCGCAGACATCATCAACCCGGACATAATAAAAAAGTTGAACGACAGAACCCGACAACATTTGACGGGGTAATGAAAAAGGTCCGAGTATTTATCCAAGGATAAACCGCAGCAGCAGATAGCAGGCAGATGACATCAGACTACAAATACCAAGACCGACCCAAGAAACAATCATATGGGCAAAACATCAGTCGCACGTTGAACTTCCAAGGAACAGCAAAGCAGGGGCGCAACAACAACAACAACAAGTTCACCCCGCTGCAAAAAACCTCCAGGGAGATATTCCTATCAGAAGGAGCAAGATTTCCAAAGCCTAGCCCAATGATGGGACCGGTAGATAAACGGGATAACACAAAACATTGCGAATACCATGATGATAAAGGACATGATACTGATGAGTGCATTCAATTGAAAAGGCACATTGAGAGCCTGGTCAATGCAGGAAAGCTAAACCACCTGATAAAAGACTAGAGGAAGAGCATGGATACGAAGAAGGGTGAAACGAAGAAACAAAAGGATAAACCCATAACCATATACATGGTAGAAAGGGAAAAATCTTTCATGCAAAGAAGAGTGGTCACAGAATTTTCGCACGATAAAGAAATAGCATTCCCTATTCTTTCAGATATGGACTATAGAGTCGGGTCGCTGACCATTGACATAGCCCTCGGGGACCACGCTATAGAAGGCATGTGCGTCGATGGGGGGTCAGCAGCGAAAATATTAAACGAGCACTGTTTCGCGCAGCTACCATGGGAAATAAGGAAGGAGCTGGAGGAAACAACACAGATCCTCATGGGGTTTAACGGTGATAAAACTCGACCACTGGGACACCTCTGCACACAGGTGACCATTGGAAACGCAGAAAACTCGATGACAGAGTGGATGGAATTCATGGTTGTGCGGTCTCAATCATCGTACAACGAGATAATTGGACAGCCAACACTAAAAACACTACGCGAAGTACCTTCCACAGTACATGGTATGTTCAAATTTCCAGTGCAAGATGTAGTAATCACCATTTGTAACATAGACACACTCGAAGGGGGCAGCAACACTTCTAGCCCTAGCGCCAAAAGGAAGAGCGCAGACAGGAGTCAACACGGCATGGAGTCCAACTCACAAACGAAAAGAAGGAGGTGTATCTCGGAAGAGTCCCAGGCTAAGAGCATATTTGTACGTGAGGGCTCATTGTCAGAGCTCCCGTGGGTCATTTTCTCGACAGGTTTCGTAGGAAAGGAAGGACCAGATGCAGGGTTCATCCTCACAAATCAGGGCGACATAAAAATCACCTACGCATTGCTGTTTGACTTCCCCACAACTAGCATGGAAGCAGATTTTGAAGCTCTTATAACAGGTCTAAGATTGGCGCTTAGAATGGGCATGAAGAGCCTAGTAGCCTACGCATACAACCCTTTGGTAGCAAGTAGGGTCACGGGGTCATACGAGCCATGAGGGCAGGTGCTAATCTAGTACAAGGAAAAGATAAGGGACATGACAGCACAGTTCGCAGAGTTTGCTATACGAAAGGTTTCAGGAAAGAAGGGCGAAATCTCGGTTGACATGTACCAACTTTCAATTGTGGACATGGATAAACCTCCTAGTCACGTTCTAGTCGATTTTATCTTACACAAAAATGTAAGCGTGGACACGGAGTCACCAACATGGATGACACCTATTAGAAAGCTTTTGTCGCATAACAAGTTGCCAAGCAGCAGAAGGAAGGCTAGACAAATACAGGTGAGAGCTAGGCACTTTAAAATTGTCAAAGGAACGTTGTACAAACAATCAAGCAACAGGCGGATGTTGCAATGCCTAGTACCAGATCAAGCGCGGGCAGTGGTGGAAGCCACACACAGAAGAGTGTGCCTTCGTGGCCCGATATCCGTGGTTGAGGAAATTACTCGCTCGGGGTACTTTTGGCCATTTATGCACAAGGATGTTCGTAAAAGAGTGGTGCGTTGTTAGAGATGCCAGGCGGACTCAAAATGTTGGAGGAATTCTAACATGGTTACTGGGCCACCCTCAACCAAAGGCGCAAAGGGAGGAGGAATACTCTCAAAACTAAGGCATACTATTGGCTCCCTAGCAACATCGATAGGGAATGTGGCGCGACGGGCAGCAACAATACTCCCATCCTAAGGTAACCACCAGCAACAACGCAGGGGAGCAGTCGCCCCCGCAGCCAGGATAACTGCTCGCACTATGCTGAAACGGGATCGTACGGACATACTACCAGCAGCGCGAAGCACGCAACGACGCGATGTAGCAAACAAAGGACTCTCACAACTGGGATGAGTGCGTGCAGCTATGCCGAGTCGGTATCCAGCCCTGCGAGAAGTGACTTAAGAGGCAGCCAAAATTTTGGACGATATTCTCCCTGAGATATCGCATAGTTAACATGGACCCATCTCTTGGCTACTGATAGCCCCAATAAGGATCCATGTATTTTTTCTTTTTTTATCGTTTTTAGGGTTTCTTTTTGTTATTTGTTTCAACATTTGCAAAAAGTATGAATAAAACACTGCGGTACCTAGCTAGCTCCGCAGCCCAAATGATCTTTTTCTTTTTTTTATCTTTTATGCATAAGTGTATTGTTTCTTTTCTGAAATATATAAATTTGGCCTTCCGGTGTACATATACAATAAAACGTTTCCAAGCGAAATAAGAGGAATAAGTTTATCCTACCAATTAAACTTGTCGCGTAAGAGGGATGCACCCCAGCGGCGCCAGATCAGGTATCCTTTGTTAGGCAGCTTCCCACAAGACGTTGTGGTAAGTGTAGCAGTCCTCATACTTTATGACGGATATGCACAAGACACAGTGTGCACGCCTAACAAACATGTCATTATCTATGACATTGCTTATGGTAGTAGTGTCAGGCCCACACGTAATGAACTTTCGGCTCTTCTGAGTCACACTTCAATGAGTGTACTCATAAACAGGCGTTCTGTCTCACAATCTCAGGCGTGAATGCAGAAACCTGGACACACATATATAACAATGAACGTGAGCGTAGCGCATGACGCTACGTGCTGACAAACATACGGGTCGCTATAAATGTTATACAAATTTCTTAATTTACAAGCTAATGTGCGTAGTTAGTACAAGGCGTATAGTAAGGAAAGGTACCTTCTATAAAAGGTCGCTTGCTGACAGCGACCTCTTCAACCCGCGGTGTGCTGGGTTCAATGACGCGCGGTGCTGTACCCATGCCTCCTTCATACACTGCAGCACGAGTGTGTGATATACATCGATGGAAGGTAGACTAACTGGTACACCATCGGATCGACTAGGGTGCGCTAAACCTAGACCAATAGCGACACCTTTGGTGTAAGTCTGGTTCTTCTTCGCAACACGTCTCACGTGCCGTTTCAACTTGTTTTCCAACGAAATCATTATCGGTGCACCAGAAATATAGAATGGGACTTGTAGTTGAGAGATATCCGGTTCGGCCATGGCATGGGGGACCTTCTTCCGTTTTTTCTGCGCAGTGGCTTGCTAAGGTAAGGCCGGCCATGGTCACACTTATGGTAAGATCTTGATCTTTCTCAATACGGTATATGATGGGCAGAGGGAGGTCTTCTAGTCTGTGGAATGCAGCGTCAAAGATCTCTTGTGCGTACCTGGAATAAATTTCACTACCCTCCAGGGGTCCGGTTAGTAAATTCTCCTTACAAGCGCGCTCCATGGCGAGGTTTTGTCCTAGTATTCGCGCGCATCGAAGATGTCCTTGATCGATTTATTGAGGTTGGGCAGCTCCACGGCACCTTTAGCAGCTAAAGGTAGACCATGCTTTATTAACCAATGATTCTCCGCGTGTAGGGCAGTGAGGTGCGGATAGAGCTCTTCATCAAAATCGGTGCTCATATACTCCAGAATATCGAACTTCTTAGCCATATCTTTGTGACAATTGGCAACAAAATTGTTACAATTTGAAGTGAGGACACTCATACCTTCTTCTAGCTTGGACATGGCCCAGCGGTTTTCATCCTCTTGCTTCACGCGCAGGCGGCGTTCGCGATCTATAAGCTCAGATAATGATGCCTTCTCGTCCTCTAAATATTGGATGGATACGACATTGTAAAATCCATGATTTTACCATGATTTTATATAATAAATTTTTACCCAATAATCCTAGAACACTTATTCATGTGTTATATTTCCTTAAGATGTGTATAAACATGTCTATCATGTAACTATACTTTTACTTACATCTTTGTTGAAAATAACTTCATAACTTAAAACCATGAGCATACAACTAGGAAAAACAAGTAATGAAGTTATAACTAGCATTGTGTGTACCACACTTAAGACAATTTGGAAATATACTATAAGTAAGTATTTAGCCACAATATGTGTGTAAGTGAACTAGGGGTATACTTAAACTCTTGAACTAGCCCAAGACCATCACCCTCCTTTGTGTGTAAGCCCAACATAATCCCAACACAAGCCCACCCTACCCTTTTTGGTTAGCTATACACGGCACCAAGGGTATGTGGAAGGAGAAGAGATGCATGGGAAACATAAAGGCTTACACTTGGCAATATTTCTCTTACCAAGACAAGTCATGCCTTTTGCCCTCCTCTCTCTCTCCCCTTTTAGCCGAAAACACACACACATACTCTCACATTCTCTCAAGCAATCTAATCTTGTTTCTCTCATCCTCTTCTCTCTAAATCATACGGCTTAAAGCCATATACATCCAAAACCAAGTATTAAATCCACCAAGATTCTTGTCTCATCTTTACTACAAATCATTATTAGTATCATTCCTTTTGAATCACCATAAGCAAGCTCTAACCAAAATCATCAAGGCCACGGCTTGGTTTGTACTAGGGTTTTCTTCATCATCTTGAGTAGATCTCAAATCTCCTTGTTCATCTAGATCATTCTTGCTACTTTTAGGCAAGAAAGGTATACACATCATATTCTTTCATTACTTCATGCATGCATCATCATACATCTATAAACACAAGTAAATAACATGTTAAAAATCAAGATTTGATAAAGCTATGACCATTATAGGTCACAACATAATTATGAAACTCATATACATGATTTAAAATCTTATAATAAGAAACATATGATTTGTATTCTATGTTTTAAACTAGATTTGAAAACAATATGAAACCTTTTATAAATCTAAATGTTGCATGGGTTACAAATCTTGTTCTATGGGACTATGGTTAACTAATAATTATAGATCTCATAAAATGAACTTATGTAATTTAAAGATCATGAATACCATGACCTTAAAGGTCACGGCTAAAATAAATGGTGAACATATGATTTGTTTCCTAAGTCTTGAATAATGGAATATGAAATGATACATGTTAAATGGAATATTAAAAATCATAAAAACAACTTATGTGTATAAATGTAGCCGTGGGTTATATAAGACCTAATATGGGTTAGATGTACATGCATGCTATGATAAACCATAGATCTAATGATAAAGATTAACTTGAGTATGTTAAACATAAAACAAGATTATAAAATCTTATGGGAACCTTGGGAAGAGACAATTTAGCCGTGGGCTATATGTAGTCTCCTTGGTATAGTATTAACCTTGGGAACATGCATGTAACTTAGATAATCATGATGTATTTTTTTTTGTAAATATTTACAAGACTTAAAACTAGCTAATATTTTCATCTTGGAAATACCAAGATTTAAAAATATAGTCGTGGGCTATATATGTGTGTACATGGATCTATGATTGATTTTTAGGTCTAGACATAGTTTAGATCTCATGTTGGACTTGTGACTTATTTTCTTGATGTGTACATAGCTAGATCTACTTTTGTAACACTTATAAATTACATGCAACCTTAAAATGAGACTTGACTTATCTTAATAATCTATAACTAATTATAGCCGTGAGATGTAAGCTCCTATTAGGAGGGCTTATGACTTACTTGCAACCTTATAACACACCTAGATCTAATTTGGTACATCACATAAAACATATTATAAGTTTTATTCTCCTAATTAGATTTAAAACTAAATATAAATAAGCTCATAATAAAAATATCCTAAGTTAAAACTTACATAAAATGTAAAGTAGTGTTAATGGACTATTTAAGCCCATGAAATGTTAATTCAAAACTTAATGGACCCTATAAGCCCATTTAATAAATTTTAGTAACTTAATGGACTTAAGATTACACTTATGCCCATTTAACTAATTAAAGGACTTAAAAATGTATTTAAGCCCAATAAATGATTTAATGGCCCATTTAAATAAATTAGTGGACTTGAGATATATTTAAGCCCACTAAATAGCCCATTTAATGAGCCCATATGCTATTTTGAATGTTAAATAAAAGTTTTTATAATAAAATATAACTTATAAAAACTTTTTGGATGAAAATGACAATTCATAAAACTTATGGACTAAAACCGTAACTTATGAAACTTGTTTTGAAAAACTAGTAAACACAAGGACTGAAAATGTAAATATCCAAAAGTCTAAGGTTTAATAAATACTATCCGTGGCAAATTAAACCCTAGGGACCATTTTAGGAAGTTTCTAAAAGTTATTTTGTCATTTTATAATCCTAAGGACTATTCTTGTAATTTATCGAAACTTAAAGAAGCCCTAGGGGCTGTTTTTGTAATTTTAGTAAAGTTACAAAACCTAGATATAACTAGGGGGACTAAATCTGCCATAAGCCGAAACTTTAACAAGCCCTAGGTACTAAATATGTAAAATCCGAAAGTTATACTTGTTTAAAAATATAGAGGGACTAGTTTTGCCATATTCCGAAACATTAACAAGCCCTAACCCTAAAATCTATTTTAATTATAATAAAACATAATTAAAATACTTAGACCATAAGAATTAAGGTATAAATTCTTAAGTTAAATCATTTTATAAATATTAAGATAATTTATGGAAACTTTAAAGTTAAATAAAATATTATATTTTATTTTTCAAAATAAAATATTTATATTTACTTTAGGAAATAATTGTATAAACGATTATAAATATGTATTACTCATACATAAACTCATATACTTTTAGAAAATAAAATTTATATGAACGTTGGATAAATTGAATGTTAATATTTAAGTAGAACATCTTACGTCTACTTAAAATATGAAATTTTATATTAAGGTTTAAATGAATGATTATAATACATGAACTACGAACGTGAACTAATATTAAGTAGAATTTTTATGTTACTTAATAATGAAACTTAATAGTAAATGAGTGATTATAATATTTGAACAGAGAACGTAAATTAATATTTTAAGTAAGACATTATATGTCCACTTAAATAAGAAACTTAATTGTAAGTTGAATGATTATTATAAATACATGTATGCTAACTGATATTAATAGTTAAACATTTTATGTTTACTTAGAAATGAAACTTATATAAATAAGTTTAAATGAATATTGATGCTACTTGAACTACGGTTATTTAGATAAATACCGTAACATAAATGAACTGACTAAAATCTGTATAAGCATACATATATGTTCTTTGTACTATCTATTAAGATTGTACTATTTGGTTAGGCATAACTTTGGTGTGAGCTTTAATTGGATATTCGTATTAAACAGCTATTGCCTACTCCCAGGTGAGTTTACAGCCCCATATAAACTTTTAATAAAATTTTCCCTTTTGGGAAAGAAAATATGCAAACACTTAATGGACATAACATGATTGTATAACTTGACTATGATTGATTATTATTGGAACTGTTAAATTGTTGTAAATCGGCCGAATGTTATAAATAGATCTATTAGGGATTGACCATCCCCGTCTGGGTGAGTCATGCTCACTGTGCCTTGGCCGGGACAACAGACGTATACCATGTTGGAACTGGAATGGGTGTCTTTTTGTAAGACACTACGTCCTCATCTGTTGAGGACTATGGAAGGTTAAGCTTCAGTTTCTAATAATAAACAAATGTAATCTACATTTTAGTAAGAATGCTTTGTGCATTGTTACTTCTATGATTAATGTATGTCCAAACTAATTAATTGTTAAAATCTGTAAATTCACCAACTTTATGTTGACCCCTTTAGTACGTTTTGCACAGGAATATAAAGTTAGTGCGTGGTGTGTGCATGGTCTCCAGCATCTTAGTAATCTGCATCATAGGACTCGTCAGGGGTTCTATTTGGGAAACATAAACAATCACCTTCTATCATGTTTAAGACAATTTTAATTTATTTGTTATCAAACCTGTAAACTGATTTAAATAACTCTTTATCTTATGCTCTATGGACTATATGCTATCGATCCACCCTAGTGACATCTCCGTGGATATTTCCGCATATTTTGACCCTACTCGGGGTGTCACAGAGAATGGTATCAGAGCATTAGTTATAGAGAACCAGATAAATTTTTAAATAAAATAAAAATAAAATGATTTTTCTTTTATTTAAAACTGGACAATAACTTATAAAAATCTTTTTAGGATTTTATTTTGGGACCGTATTAGTTAAGCATATAGATCTTAGGGCATTTTATGCTATGTGAACTAAGTGTATATACATTGTTACTAAACTTGATTATTAATACTGTTTAGTGAGATATTGCTATGAAAAATGTTAGACGTGCTAAACTTGAAAATTTTACGCTATATATAGTAAAATACTGAAATGAGAATATAGGTAATACTAAACCAAACCTTGTACTTACAAATTGATAATTAAACTGCTTAAATGATAAGATATATATATATATATATATATATAAGTATTAATACATGTAACCTTAAAACATTATAATAATTGTTTAAAAGGGATATATTTCATAACACATGTAATCTAAAATAATATTGTTCTTTTTTTGTAAGCTTATACTCACTTCAAACTTAAAATAATACTATTTCAGAGTATCATGACTCCGCGTACTGCATCCTCGACTCTTCTACCCGTAGTAGCTCCTACTCCAGTTGTTTGTTCATCTCCACGATCGATGCAGTGTGGATGGTTGTCAGCCTCGGATTCAGAGGATGACCCAGCCATCGAAGCTATACTCCCAGAGGACCCTTTTTCTATCTCAACATCAGCCTCACTGGCCCCAACCTCTATAGAGGAGGACCGGGTCCTTCCTAGCATACCATCTTCCATGCCTCCATCCTCATCATTGGGCTATTTTTCTGGGCCCGCACCCGTCTCCACTTATGAGACCGGGGAAGGCTCCGTGTGACAACCCTGGTTTTGAGGTTCGTCACTTAGTTTTATTTTGTGCTAGTTACGTGTCTTTACGTGTTTATGTGCTTATTGGGGTGTATAGATTGTGGTTTGGATACCGTTTCCGGTACGGGGTACCTTGTGAGTGACACGATGTGTGATGATTTCATGTTCATGAGTTCACATGGTAGCGACTATGAAGTGAGATGGTGTTATTTGGTGGTTTTACGTATACGTATATGTATTATAGAAAATCGTATTTTTACGAATTACGGTTTAGCATTTAGAGGTCTCGGATGAGGTGTTTAGTCATATGAATATTTTTCGGGATGGTTTTAAGTCATTTAGGACTTAGTTATAAAGTTTATTTCAAAATTTGAGATTTTTTATAAAAGTGTATATTTTTCGTCTTTTACGGTATTCGCGTAAAAACTGACTAGTTTTATGGTTTTGAGGTTTTGGTGGCTTTAGGAGTTGAAATAAATTAAGGGAAATTAAGGTAATATTATTAATACAATTATTAATAATAAAAAGAAAAAAAAATGAATTTTAAGGGGTGTTGGGTCGGTTTGGACGCAAGAAAGAAAGAAAAAAAGGAAAAAAGAGAAAAAGGAAAGGGGTTTTTGGGTTGGGCTAGGAATGGGTTATCACACCCTATATAAAGTTATACTAAAAAAAAAAATTCATTATTTTTCCCTGGAGATAAAAAAGTCGTGGGTTTCATAGAGGCTTTTTAGGGTTCTTCATAATTTTGGGGGTTTTCATAAATCAAAGGTAAAGTCTTTAATCCCTTTTCAATTTAATTGTTTTTATGATTTCTTAATCATCTTATGATGTATTAGGTTAGGGTTTAATTTAAAAACAGTAAAATAATGTTATATTAATGGTGTTATAATGATTACATAAATTAGGGCTTGTAATTAGAAGGATTAGGGTTAATTAATGAGGTTGATTTTGTTAAACCCGTTTTTAAAAACTAGGCAGAATTTTGAGTCAATTGTTTTGATCATATTGAGAGTAATACAAACTCTTATTTTGCGATCCAAGTATCCCTGAAAAGGTAATTGAAGTGGCTTTCTAATGCAAGAAACGAGAACTAAATTGGAGGTAGGGAAGTGGGTCAAAAACAGGTTACAACAGTCGGAGGTCAACACAGTTTTGAAGTCAGCCTTTTTTCTTTTTAGGTTTTGGGTTGTTTGGGGTACTTAGGGTTGCATTGGGATCTTCTAACGAACATGAGAGATGGTTTATATATTATAGTAAGTATCTGCCCTTGAGCTAAGGTTGTGGTTTAGGGTAAGACCCCCTAATCATAACAAACTTTTTGTATATTTAAAATCAGTAAATCTGGAATGACAAAAGTATATATATATATATATCGGGGCCTTAACAGTAGCTTTAAGGTTGAGGATAATGGGAGGTATAGCTAACATATGTAAGGGCATAAATATTCCATTTACAGAGATCATGGGTATGCTTAAGTCGGCGTTTGGTTTATAGTTTGGAGACCTAAAACCGAGACTATTTTGGGTAAAATGTTAGCGGGACGGGTTATGAAGTAAAATGAGTCAAGGGCTTTATAGAGGGGTGTAATGAGATGCTTAGAGCATATAAATGATGTATTTATATAGGAGGAGGTTAGATGTCCATCATAGGTTGATGAGCCATCTTAGTGATTTGTTCATGTTTTGTCTGTGTGTTTTTGGTTTGTTAGCTTTTGCTAGTGCGATGACTTTTGGAAAAGCTCAATCAGGTGAGTTTCATAGTCCCATGTCTTTTTATGATTTGACTTCCAGATGGAATGGAAGAGACACTGTATGGTTTTGTAAAGAATGTTGTGAATGTTTTTATGGTTTGTGATGGACTTGCGTGTACACTTATGTGATTAACTGCTATGCGATTCATGATTGTTATTATGGTTTGACTTGGTACCAAGGGGATGTTGACAAGGCGGGGCCTTGGGGAGGTACATAGATGTGTGAGCATATATGGGACCAATGTATAATGACAAGGCGGGGCCTTAGGGATTGGTTCATAGGTGTTTGGATACCTATGGGAGTTTGGTGTATGGTATTGGCTGGGAGCCTTAGTGTTGGTTTGATTGATTAATTCTTGAATGATAGTTGTTAATACATGATAGTATCACATTGTCCATGTGTTTTGAACTTTGATTGTACTCACAGCTTTTTGGTATGATTTGGCGTTTGAGTCTAAACCTATGACTCTCACCAACTTTATGTTGACGTGTTTTAGTGTCTCTTTCAGGTGAGAATGTGGTTATGTTAGGACCATTGTAATAGTTAAATGTAATAGGTAGACTAGGAGGTTTGTAGTTCCTCCTGGTCCTAGTAGTAGTAGGAGCAAGTCGTGCTCCTGGTCCTAGTCGAAGTCAAACTTTATTATTTATTTATTATTCTGTTAGGATATGCATGAGATATGTTAGGAAAAGATATGCATATCAGTTTTACACGTTTTGTTTAATGCTGTATTAGGGTTTCCTTGTAGTATAAAAGGAACCTTAGGCAGAAGGGTTATAGACACCTTCACCAAACGTAGTTCTAGTGATCATAAATATTAGAAATCCTTAGAAAGGATCAAGTCTTTATAGTTATTCTGTTCTTCTTTATTATATTTATATTCTGTATTCATATTGTGTATAGAGTCTCTCTGTGGATTGACTTGTGATTACAGAAGTCATTCACCGTTCCTGACAGGCTGCAAGATCTACATCTAGTAGATCCAATAAGTGGTATCAGAGCCTGGGAGGGTCTCTATACAAGAAGAATCAAGTTTTCTCACTTTCTGACATTTTTGTTTTATCATGTCTGCCTCAACTTCTACTCAAACAGGAGAAGACAACACTCCTAAAATTGTGCAACCTCAGCAGATTGTTGCTACGGTTTCCAACACGAATGGTAAATTCCCTCTTCTGAAAAAGGATGAATATGATAGTTGGGCAATGAAGATGGAATGGTGGATCACCAATACTGATCAAGACCTTTGGAAGATTATTCTCAATGGAAACAGCAGGAAGCTAACTGGAAGAGACAAGAATGGTAATATTACTCTTCTTGACCCTAAATCTCATGAAGAAATCATAGCTATTCAGAAGGAGGTCAAAGCAAAAACGATTTTGCTTCAATCTCTTCCTGATGATCACATGGGTGACTTCTACCATTTGGATGATGCCAGAGAGATCTGGAATGGTATAAAAGCAAGGTTTGGTGGGAATGAGGAGTCAAAGAAAATGCGAAGATCCATGCTGAGAGATGAATTCACAGAATTCAAAATCTCAGAAACTGAAGGTTTACATCAAGGGTATGACAGGTTTCAGAAGATATTGAGCCAATTGAATCAACTTCGGTCAAAGCCTGATGATGGTGATATTAATGCAAGGTTTCTTAAAGCCTTGCCCTACTCATGGAATCAGGTGGTGATCTCTCTCAAAGCCAAAGGTGGGCTTGACTATCTCAACTTTGATGATCTGTTTCATTAGCTCAGAACTTTTGAACCTCATGTGAGAGGATTTTCAAGTGACTCTTTTCCCACTCCTGCTAATTCTGCCTTTGTGAGTTCTATGGCATCCAGTCCCATGTCATATGCAAGTAGCCCAAGCAATACTGTGTCCTCTCAGCATACCTTTCAGCATACTTCTGCTCCTGATCCTACTACCAAGTCTGGTAGTATGGTAGAAGCCGTTCTTCATTCTTTTGTGGCTGATGTTGATGCTCAACAACAACTTGCTTTTGATGACTTCAAACAGGTCGATAAACTTGACCTGGATGAAATGGATCTTAAATGGCAGATGGCCATGCTCACTCTTAGGGTTCACAAGTTTGAGAAGAAAGCAGGACGGAAATTTAATTACAACCCTCGGGAGCCAGCAAGATTCGACAGAAGCAAGGTTCGATGTTATAACGGCCAGCAACAAGGTCACTTTGCAAGGGAGTGCCTTAGCAAGAATGACCAGGAGAAGAGCAGGTACTCAGCTTTTAAGGTTCAGGAGGTAAAAGATGACAAGAAGGCATTGGTATTAGTTGACTCTATGGTCAACTGGAATGATCATCAGGCTTCCACTCTGGAATCAGCTGAATCCTCGACTGACGTGTTTGCAATGATTGCTGGGAATCTCTCTGATGCAGAAGAGGCAGACGAGTTTGCTCTAATGGGCATCTCACCTTAGGTACAACACTGTCCTCTTGGTTGTCATGATAAATACTCAGAATTTTTGTCCCAATTTAATGAAGTAAATGATCAAAATGATAAGTATTTTTTAGAGGTTCAAGCCTATAAGGCTTCTTTAAACACATTGGAACAACAAAAGAGGTGGCTACAAGATACTCAACGTGAGTATGAGGATAAAATCCGGATACTAATCATAGATTTAGAAAACACAACTAATATGCTTAAATATACAGAAAAAGTAAGAGATGCCAGTATCAAAGAAAAACAGGAGATGCAAGAAAAATTAGATGCTACAATGTTGAGATTTGAAAAATGGCAAAAGGCACCTAAAAATCTTTCAAAATTAATTGATAGTAGCATGTCTGGTAGAACTAAAAGAGGGTTATGATTTGAAAAATATATTGATTCAGAAGATGTGTTTGATTTATCTTTTTCAAGTGTCTTTGATGCCGACAAAGAGGACGAGGGAAAACCTAGTTACAATAGGTTTAAACCAGCAGCAGAAATGCACGCTGTCTCTCCTCCTCTTACTGGAACTTTTATGCCCACTTCATGGCATAATGACTTGGATGGATCACAGATGCATGAGTCCCCAAAAAGTTCTACTAATTCTAATGACTTTGTCTCGTGTACTTTCAGTGACAAAGCCAGTGACTCTGCATCTAGTGGTTCAAGTGAAAAGTCAAGACCTACAAGTCCCAAGTTGAATGATCATGCTGGTGCTAGAATGTGTGAAGAAAGTGTTGCTGTTAAGTCAAGTGTGTCTGGTCCTAGTTTATTGAGTCCTAGGAAGAATGTTTCTCCTAGAATTGTCTGTAATAATGTTGGCAGTATGAAACAATATCATTCTAATAAAAGGTCTATTAAAACATGTTTTGCTTGTGGAAGTGCATTTCATTTAATTAAAGATTGTGATTTTTATGACACACATGCTTCTGTTAATCATGCATTTCCTGCTCCTGGTCCACCAGGAGCTGCCCCATATACTTCTAGAAGACTCAATCCTAGTGCTCAATCGTTTTCTTCTTCTAGAAGGTCCTCTCCTTTAGTTTATGATCATTGGAGAACCATTGGATTACAAACCGCCAGTAATTATTTTCAAAATTTTAATCCAATTTATCCACATAATTTGGACCACACGTATTTTGGTCTGGGAAGTTTGGGTACTGCTGTTAAGCCCTCAGCAGGTTGTTCTTGGTCAAATAATAATACCCATATGATGCATAGGCAACCAAGGAACAACGGTGGATCTCATCAATCTTCTTGGCTCTCTACTAAAGATCCACAAGGCAGGCTCAAACCTGAAAAGGTTTGGGTCCTCTTAAGACACTAACTTTTGCGTTTTTATTATCTTGTTGTTGTAGGTTACTCCATATCAAGATCATAGTCTAGGCATTGTTGATAGTGGTTGCTCTAGGAGCATGACAGGAAATAAAAGTCTTCTCTCTAACTTTGTACCATTTCATGGCGGCAAGGTCTATTTTGGTGGAGGAGAAGGCAGGATCACTGGCAAAGGAACGATTAAGACGCCTAATCTAAATTTTGAGCAGGTCTACTATGTGGAAGCACTTCAACACTTCAACTTGATATCTGTCTCTCATATTTGTGACAAGAAGCAGTTTGTTCTCTTCACAGATACTGATGCACTTGTGCTCTCCAAAGACTTTCAGCTTCCGGATGACTCACAGGTTCTGCTCAGAATCCCTAGAAGACACAATCTATATAGCATCAAGCTGAATGAAGTCCACCCTACTGGTCAACTAGCATGTCTAGTTGCTAAAGCCTCAGAAGATGAAGCCACTCAATGGCACAGAAGGATGGGACATGTGAACTTCAAGACCATTCACAAACTTGCAAATCTGAATCTGGTCTCTGGTTTACCTCCCAAGTCGTTTAGAAATGATATAAATTGTATTGCTTGCAGCAAAGGCAAACAGCACAAAGCATCCTTCAAAGCCATTACTGCTCTTAGTCTTATTACTGAACCATTGCAGCTACTACACATGGATTTATTTGGTCCTACTTCCATTAGAAGCATTGACCACAAGCAATTCTGTCTGGTGGTAACTGATGGATATAGCAGGTTTTCGTGGGTGTTCTTCATGGCTGCCAAGAGTGAGACCTACTCAATTCTTAGAGATTTTCTTACTCTTATTGAGAACCAGTTGACCAAGAAGGTTAAAGGTATTCGTTGCGACAATGGAACCGAGTTCAAAAATAAAGACCTCATAGCACTTTGTAATGCTAAGGGCATCAAAAGAGATTATAGTGCAGCAAGGACTCCTCAACATAATGGCGTGGCAGAAAGAAAGAACAGGACACTAATAGAAGCAGCAAGAACTATGCTTGCTGATTCCAAGCTTCCAACCATGTTCTGGACAGAAGCTGTTAATACTGCAAGTTATGTTTTGAATAAGGTTTCTATTACCAATCCTCACAAGAAGACTCCTTATGAGCTTCTAACGGGCAAAGTTCCTAATATTGCTCATTTGAAGCCTTTTGGGTGTCCAGTCACCATTCTGAATACTAGTGACTATTTGGGGAAATTTGATGGCAAGGCAGATGAAGGATACATTGTGGGATATTCAGCTCACTCTCGGGCTTATCGTGTCTACAATCTCCAAGCTAAGAGGATCATTGAAACTATAAATCTCAGGTATTTTGAGGAGAAGTCAAACATCCAAGGCAAGGGTCCTGAATGGTATTTTGATCTTGATTATCTTAGTGATTCGTTAGGATATTTTCGTTTCAAAACTAACCATGATACAGGTCCACAAGTGTTTGCAACTTCTAGTACAGGTGTTCCTTCTAGTCTTTCTGATTCAGATGATGAGGATGACATTTTTGTGGTTCCATCCTACTCCACCACCGTCTAGTGATGCAAATCCATTGGATGTACCAGATTCCCAAGTAGCTCTTGACACTTTACTCAAACAACAACAATAAGCTACTACAGCAGCTGCTCAAGGTGGTTTTGAGTTCCCCTTGAATACGCCGACTGACAATGCTACTCCTGGTACCCCAGCTTCTGCTCCTGGTGTCAGTTTATCACCTATTGGTACTCCAGCTAGTGAGTCTGCTTCCAATACTCGTTTCTCCAGTCCTTCTGATTTGGGGAACCATCAAAAGAAGTCTTCTACCAAACTGGATGATATTCATAAACAACCAGTAGATGGGATTTTCAACACTGCTTCATATGATGATGACTTTGTTGGTGATCTCAATAACTTGGCACCAGAAGTGGAGGTCTCTTCCAATCCAGTCTTGCAACCACACAAAGATCATCCTACCACTCAAATTATTGGAGATCCTGGTTCTACTGTCAAGACACGCAGAATGCAGAAGAAGGCCTCGTTTGATCATCATGCTCTTGTGAGCTATATTGAAGATCAAAAGCGTAATAATCATACGGACTTTCAATACTGTTTGTTTGCTTGTTTTCTTTCACATGTGGAACCTAGGTCGGTTTCTCATGCTCTTGAGGATCAAAGTTGGGTGGAGGCTATGAAGGAGGAAATGCAACAATTCTTGTTTCAGAATGTTTGGGTTCTGGTTGACTTACCAGATGGAAAGACTACAATCAATACCAAATGGATTCTCAAGAACAAGAAGGATGCACAGGGAATTGTCGTAAAGAATAAAGCTAGGCTTGTCACACAGGGCCACACTCAAATTGAGGGCATTGACTACACTGAAGTTTTTGCTCCGGTTGCAAGGATTGAGGCCATTCGTCTGTTTTTGGCTTTTGCTTCGTATGTGGGCTTTACGGTGTTTCAGATGGATGTCAAGAGTGCATTTCTCTATGGCAAAATTGATGAGGAGGTGTATGTCACTCAACCTAAGGGGTTTGTAGATCCACTTCATCCCAAGAAAGTTTACAAGGTGGTCAAGGCTCTTTATGGATTGTTGATCCCAAACTTAGATCGATTTAGCTTTATGTATACGAGATTAGATCAAGTAATACACTTAGAGAAACCTTTGTATATGCTTATGAATTTAAGTGTTATGCGGAATTTAACACTTAAACAAGAACACACAATGATATAAACAAACTTTCACTTTGATTAATAATATCAAACTTGCTTACAATGAAAGTAGTTTACGAATGAAAACTTATATGAAACATTAACCTAAAGGTCTTCTTTTATAGACATAAGAAGCCTTGTACAATAATCTACGTATCAGCTATTCTAGGTAAAGATAAATATAGAAAATACATTGTTGTTCCTATCTTTACTAGAAGTAATCTAGAATACAATAAACGCGTAGAGTATATCTTCCCATCAGTGCTTGTCTTCAATGTCTCAACGCTTGACTTTATCTTGTCAACGCTTGAGCTGTCAGCGCTTGTTTTGTTCTTGTCAACGCTTGTTTTACTCTTGTCAGCGCTCAAGTGATCTGGCCTTAATTTATTCCCAACAATCCTCCCCTAAACTTGATATCCACTCTTATGATCAAGTTTCTGAATAAGCATTAAGGACTAGGAGGAATCTTACAAACCTTCTCATATTGGTAATGAATAAATCTGATCAAATCTTTTGCCACGTCACTTGAATAATCTATTTCCAGCTGAGTGTCCTTCATCTTCTCCAAAATAGCTTTGGATATGAAATACTGACCATCCACAAGTAGATACTCAGCAAACTTTGAAGAACTCAAATGGTAAACACCAGCAGCTGAATATAACCTCCATTGAAGACCACTGAGGTCATCTTCAAGATCCTTCCAAATAGCAGGATCCTCATCTCTTGGTCCACACATTCTTTTGAATGTGGACCACAATTTTATTCCATTAGCTGAAGTTGGTGCTTCAGCCTCATACTTGGTCTCTAGCAACCTCCATAGATCAACCAAGTCTTCTCTATCACAACTTGCAAACAAAGGTATGAGAGTGGTAAAAGTGTGTACCTCTTTGCCATATCTGCCAATCTTCCAGAACCCACATTCATCTTCCTAATAGCTCACAATTGGGTTCCTGGAATCTAATGGTAACACTTGCACCATATCTGAAGCTTCTAATGGTGAGAGCTTGAGGCTCTTTCTTATAACAGCTTCACTTGGATATAGTGGATCCATATCTTTGGGAAACTCAACAGAAATTCCCTTCTTCACTGGTCTGGGAACAAACATAGCTTTCTTGAGCTCCATTTCTTCTGCAAGTTCTTCCTTTCTTTCATCAGAAAGAAGTCTAAGAGTGTTTGCTTCCTGCACTCTCACCCAAATGGGATAAGCCTTGCATTCCAATTCATCAAATGTCAATGCCCTCAACTTCTAATAAGTCCATCCAACTCCATGACATCTGAGCAACATGAAATATAGCTCCCTTCTATCCCTTTTCAACTCTGAGAGAATATTACTTGCCTTGTGTTTCAAAATTACCTGGCAATCCTTCTGAACTCTAAGAAGAATCTCCAAACCCCATATTTGATCTGAAATGGTCAAGTCTGGATTCTCCATACATCTTTCTTCCCAAGCATTGTACATTTGAACCACCTCTGGCATGTCAAAGTCAACCTGCAATTTCAACTCTCTCAACTTCTCCTCAGCCAACTCATCCCCATACTCAAGTCTTTCTGGTTCTATAATCATTACACTTGAGTCTGAGCTGGCTCCATCACTTCCTTCTTCTGAAGTCACAACAAATGGTGACTCCTTTTTATCTTGTTCCATGATTTGTGCAGCTAATCTTCTATCAAACTCAACTTGAGCTGCATCATTTGGAACAATCTCTTCTACCATTATACCCTTACCCTTATTTGATGGTGCAATGGTTGGTAAGGTAGATGGTCATACCTGTGAAGAAACCTCCTTGATGATAGATGATGACTGGGATACATCACCCTCATGTGCAGGTCTGTCAACGCCCAATTTTGTCCTATCAGCGCCCAAAATATTTCTGCCAGCGTCCAAATTCTCCTTGTCAACGCCCAAATATCCTGCCTCAGCGCCTTTTGTAACCTCTCTTAACATAGCTGTAAATGATAAATTCAAGTTGGTAGGAGAGACTAAGGACGTATCAAAACCTGTTTGCTTCTTCAAAGTGGTAAGGGCCTCAGCAACATCCAAGGATTGACCATCATGGCTGCCCTTATCACTCAGATTTATTGGATCTTACTCCCCTTTGGAAGATTCCTCCATACCCCTCCTGGCACTAGCACTTTCCAAAACAACAATCATCTCCCTCAATTGCTTGAGTTCAAGGACTTGTGAGCTGACAACTTGTACTAAGTCTGCATTTTGCTTTTGCAAGCTCATGCAGACTGCCGTCAATTCCATAAGAGTCATTGGTTCCAGTCTGCCCTCTTCTAAAATGGGGATTTGACCTCCCAAGTCAGATTCATTGGGCATGGATGAGGACTTAATGATGGTGGGACTGCCTTGGCCAGCATCTAAGCCAGAACCAATAGTCCCAGCCTCATCCAGGTCACCAGCCACACTTGTGGTGGTGGTTCTCTCTGCTACATGGCTAGGACCACCAGAGGAGAACACTCCAGTAGTCCTTTGGCGTTTCATCAACCTATATTCAGGGGGTGTGGAAGATGGTGTGGAAGAATGAGTGGATGTGGGTTGGTTAAGGGGTGTTTGGGTTTGTGAAGGTTGTGTGTCAGTGTTGGAAATAGGCACATCAACGCCAACATTTAATGTGTCAGCGTTGAAGGAAGCTTGGTCAATTTGCATAGGTTCAGGTATTGGATCAAGTTGTGGTTGAGGGTTAATTTGTGGTTGGGGGTCTGGTTGGGGTTGTGCTGCTGCAATAACAGCAAGCATAGCTTGGGGTTGTGCTGCTGCAATAACAGCAAGCATAGCTTGGGTTAAAGGTAGGTCACGATGGGGTGGTGAGTTCATCTTCATAAAAATAGCTTTCTTTTGCTCAGGGATCTTATAAAAATCATTATGATCCCTTGTGCAGTAACCTTGGACATCAAAAACCATTTGTAAAAAACAGGGATAAGCTAAAGTCATTTTGTTCCCCTTGTTTTTACACATGCCCTCAAAAATCATTTTAGAATAATTAAATTTTTACCCTGTTGCAATGCACACAATAGCACTTGCAGTAGATCTATTGATCTCATTGTGTGCAGTGCATTTGGGACTCAAACATTGAAGGAGGACATGTATGAGGTACTTCCAGGCTGGAGGAAATTCCTGCTTATGATACTTGTTTAAGGTACCTTCATCAGGAAAAGGATATCCCAAAGCCCTATGCCCTTGTTCTATTTCATTAATGGGAAGAGTGGCTATACCATCAGCATCATCAAGATGCAAGGCTTAGCGTACCAAAGCCTCAGTAACCACCCAAGGTCTCCCATGAACAATAGAAGTCAATGTAGTCACTCTATTAACTGTTGAGGAACTAACAGTGTTCCAAAACTGTTTAATATGTGTGACTGGAATGAGTGGTGCATGAGAAAGAGCATACCTTAAAGGGGATGCGTTCAAATACGCCACCATTTATGTGTATTGGGGAAACAGAGTATCGTCAGCTTCAAGATACGCGATCATGTTATGTTGACTTCTGAACCCCAATTCCAATTCTGATGGTCTAAACTTTGGTGCCATTGATGAAAGCTGTTAAATTTAAGTGAAGAAGATGAAGTTGATAAGAGAAAATTGTGTTAGACAAGAATTATAGATACCCTGTTTAAAAATAGGAGCCAAATTTATAGGAGAAGAAAATGCATGTGATAGGCCCAAAAATAGGCAAGTATTTTCAAAAAGCAATTATGAAAATATTGAAAAATTATAAGTTTATCTCATGCATTAAATGTAAAGTAACAACTCCCAAAATTACGGCCTAAAAATATGTCAAAAAGTAACCACTGGGTAGGTCCCATTGAGTGTCAACGGTCAAAAATAACCTATCAACGCCCAACGGCTATAATCGTGTCAACGTTTGCCTATAGCCATGTCAGCGTCCAAATTGGTCACAACCACGCTTGGAAATACAGCGTCCAAAAATAAAAATGTTTAAAAATGAAAAATGACCTTAACAAAGTAATTTATCCTAGAGAAGATAACCAAAAAGCTGATAATTATTATAGGGCGGCAAGCACTGTCCAGTTATGCACACTTGCTTAAGCAAGACAGACATAACAGTCCTCTAGTGTCCCTTGCTAACCAAAACTCTTAACAACCAAGTTACCTTACAAAATTCCTTGTTACTCCCAGGTAAATCCCATAACAAAATTATTCCCAAGTCTCCCAACAGACCACAACCAATTCTAGGCCAAAAATGTCTTGGAAGCATGCATAGTATATCAACTTTGCATGCTACAGTGCCTCATGATTTAGTAAAACTAACTCATACTCACCTGTGGACACAATCTAGAATTGTGATAAGAGTATCATATGGATACCCAAACATCCTAAAGGTTCCTAAAACCTCCCCTTAAACTATGATACATAAGTTTGCTAAAATCATGCATGAACATAAAAATTTATGTCAAGATCGGAATTTAAAATTCCAACCATCATCCATAAATAAAAACTTGTCCAAATGCTTCTCCATTGATCCATAAGCAACTCTGTATCCAATGGTATACTGCTAACACCATCTGCACATTTAGATTGAAAACCACAAAACTAACATTGTTGCTGACAACGCCCCGATAACACATGACAGCGTTGAGGGAAGCTTTGTCAGCGTTAGACAATTATATTGCTGACAACGTTGCAAAAACACTTATCAGCGTTCAAGCAACCTTTGTCAGTGTTAGAAAAATATAGTGGAAAATCTAAATCATAAATAAGACTAGTAACAATGCATCATCCTGTACATACTTTTACAAAAAGACTCCAAAACACATATTATGTGAGATTGACCATTCCAATACTTGTTACCAAGTATTGAAACCTCCCAACATCAAAAGGTTTAGTTAGTAAATCTGACACATTTTCCTCAGTGTCAACCCTATCTGGTTGTATTAAACCTTTCTCAAAGCAATCTCTTATAAAATGGTGTCTAATTTCTATGTGTTTAGTTTTAGAATGATGTACAAGATTCTTAATGATGCATAAAGTGCTGTTATTGTCAACAAATATCTTGGTATGCATGAAATTATACCCATAGTCCAACAGTTGGTTCTGAATCCACAAAACTTGGCCACAACAAGCAGCTGCATCAACATACTCTGCTTCAGTTGTAGAATTAGCCACCACTGTTTGTTTCTTGCATTGCCAAGATATCAACCTGCTCCCAAGAAACTGACATCCACCAGTTGTGGATTTCCTATCAAATTTATCACCTCCATAATCACTATCTGAATATGCAATCAACTCCAATGGTGAGTCCTTTGGGTACCACAAACCAAGACCAGGATAGCATCTTAGGTACCTAAAGATCCTCTTCACAACATAAAGGTGACATTCTTTGGGAGTCACTTGATGGCGTGCACAAGCACACACAACAAACATGATGTCAGGTCTGGAAGCAGTAAGATACATCAAGGATCCAATCATGGATCTATAGTGCCTGACATCAACATCTTTCCCATCTCCAATCTTTCCCCAAGGGTGTTATCTATCCATAGGAGTAGTAGCCCTCTTTTCATGTGGAGAAAAGCCAAACTTCTTCAAAATCTCAGCAACATATTTATCCTGGGAGATGAAGATACCATCTTCTTTCTGCTGAACTTGTAAACCAAGAAAGAAGTTCATCTCCCCCATAACACTCATCTTGAATTTGTCTGTCATAAGCTTGGAGAAATCCTCACTCATCTTTGGATCAGTAGACCCAAAAATGATGTCATCAACATAGACCTGCACAAGCAAAACATCCTTGCCTTTCTTCTTTGTAAATAGTGTCTGATCTATGGTGCCCCTCTTGAATCTATTGTCCACCAAATAGGTAGACAAAGTACCATACCATGCTCTAGGGGCTTGATGAAGGCCATACATAGCCTTTTTGACTCTATACACTTTATCTGGATGCTCTGGATCCTCAAAACCAGGATGCTGCATTACATATACTTCCTCAACAATATTTCCATAGAGGAAAGTACTCTTGACATCCATTTGATAGACTGTGAAGCCCATGCAGGATGCATAGGCTAGAAAAATCCTAATAGCTTCAATCCTTGCAACTGGTGCAAAGACCTCCTCATAGTCTATCCCCTCCTCTTGTGTATATCCCTGAGCCACTAACTTTGCCTTGTTTCTGACCACAATGCCTCTTTCATCTCTCTTGTTCCTTAGAACCCATCTTGTCCCTATAGGTCTGACATATCTGGGACAATCAACCAGCTCCCAAACATCCTGAATTGCAAATTGGTGAAGCTCATCCTGCATTGCTTCCACCCAACTTGGTTCTTTGAGAGCATCAAATATTTTCTTGGGTTCCTGTTGTGACAGAAAACAGGCAAACAAACATGCTTGCACAAGAGGGGTATCAACCTTCTTGTGTATATTGGCAATAAACCCACCAAGACCTTGATGAGATCTTCTAGTCTGAACTAGAGTATTAACATTACCAATGATTTGAGAAGGAGGATGATTCTTTACTACTGAAGTAAGTACTCCTCCCTCAAAAAGTCTGGTATCTTCAATTTCATTCTCCATATTGCTAATGTCTTTTTGATCAGACTCCCTTTCATCAACATGAGGACGAACCTCTTCATAAATAGTGGAAGGTTCACCTTGTTCAAAAATGGAAGAGAAAAGATGTGTAGAAGTGTTGTCAACGCTTGAATCTTGTTTGTCAGCGCTTGGCCTAACAACGCTTGAAGTGTGGTTGTCAATGTCTGAACCATCAACGTCTGAATTGGTCTTGTCAGCGCTAGATTTGCCTTTGTCAGCGCCTGAAGGACCATGCATGTTTGTATCTGGTGGTACTTGGAAACCACCATTATCTTTTCCAGCAGCAGCAAAAGCATCTGTCCAAATGGGAATTGTGACATATTCTAGTATAGGAGATGCCTTTTCTGCTTGTGATCCAACCCTCTCATGGACCTGTGTACCTGAAACATCAACAACTTGTTCTTCCACAACATTTGAAGTTACCTTCACAATGTCTGGATTAGTGAAAGACATATAATTTAAAGTTCTAGATAAGGGTTCCAAGTCAAACAACCAATTAGGACCACTTTCAGGATCACTAGGCTTATTTTCTAAAAACCTAACATGTACTCTTTCAAGTATACGTTTTTCTTCTTTAAGATAAACCCTATATCCCTTGCTCTGCACTGAATACCCCATGAAGTAGCCTTCATCACCTTTTGCACTAAATTTACCTAAGGCATCACTAGTGTCCAAAACTACTACATGACAACCAAAAGGTCTGAGAAAACCAATATTAGGTTTTCTTCCCCAAAGCAACTCATAAGGTGTTTTATTCTGAATTTTGTTAACCAATGCTCTATTTTGAACATAGCAAGCTGTATTAACAGCCTCAGCCCAAAAGGCTATAGGAAAATGAGCATCAGCCAACATTGTTCTGGCTGCTTCAATTAGGGTTCTATTTTTCCTCTCAGCAACCCCATTTTGCTGTGGGGTTCTAGCAATACTAAATTGCCTAGTAATTCCTTTCCTGGCACAGAAATCATCTAGTTTCTTATTCCTAAATTCACCACCATTATCACTCCTAAGCATTTTAACCTCATTGCCAGACCTCTTCTCAATCTGAGTGATAAAATCAATTAGAATATCAGCTGTGTCACTCTTCATAGCTAGAAAGAATGTCCAAGTAAACCTAGAAAAGTCATCTGTGATAACAAAGCAATATGACTTACCATTCAAACTTTCTATATTGGTTGGACCAAAGAGGTCCATGTATAGCATATGAAGAGGTCTAGAATTAGTATGCACCTGTTTGGACTTGAATGAGACCTTGTGCTGCTTGCCTTTAAGACATGCAACACAAGAGTGGTCATTGTGGATGGCCTTCTCAGGCAAACCATCAACTAAACCAAGTCTCACAAGCCTATTTATATTTTTAAAATTTATGTGCCCTAGTCTCCTGTGCCACAAATTACTCTCATCTACTGAGGCCTTAGCATAAAAACAAGACATATTATTATTCATTTTAATCCCATTCAAATTCACATTATATATGTCCTTATGCCTAGGTGTTCTATACTCAATATATTTCTCATCAGGGATCTTATAATCCTTGCTTAACACCAAACACTCAGTATCAGTAAACAGAACTTTACTTTGGTTATCACAAACTTGTGATACACTAAAAAGGTTGTAATCAAGTTCTTTTACCAGAAAGACGTTCTCAAAATGCAAATTATTGGTGAGAAGGGTTCCTTTGCCTGTGATAGTGCCATATCCGCCTCCAAAGTAAACCTTGTCACCATCCTTAATGGGAGTGAAGTTAGTAAGATAATCTTCCTTCCCTGTCATGTGCCTTGAGCATCCACTATCCCAATATCCATAATCATTGACCTGTTTTTGAATGCCCTACACATAAAGAAAACAAATTAGTTTTCTTTAGGAACCCAAGTCTTAAAATACTTGGATTCATCTGGTTGTTCAATAAGAACAGACTTAGTTCTCACAACAACCCCATTCTCATCCTTCTTAGGATGAAATACCCAGTTAACCCCAATAGGTTTTGTAATGACCTTTGAAATGTAATTAAATCTATTGCAAGTCATTGAAATCCCATTATCATTAGGGTTTTGATCTTTCTTGGGTATCCATGTTAATCTTGAAGAAGCTTTAGACCCCTTACCCTGTGGTTGCAAATATTTAGGTCTGGTCACGTTTCTGTCAGCGTTAGAATTGGTCTTGTCAACGCTGAATTTACCCTTGTCAGCGTTGAAACTAGGGTTTGCTACAGAAACCCATTGCCTATTAGACCAGGTGTTTGTCTTTTGAAATGGTCTTTGTCCATGAGTGTTAGACCCTCTAGTAAAGAATGGGGCAGGTCTAATCACTTGTGGACTTTGCTGCACACAAGGTTTGGGTCCAACAACGTTTGAATTCCTAACAACGTTGACTTTGTTCCTGTCAGCGCTGAAATTGTTCCTGTCAGCGCTGGCTTTGGGAGCGTTGACACACTTGTATGCCAAGTGTGAAAAGCTACCACAAGTGTAACAAGCTTTTCTAGACACAACCTTAGGTCTAGAAGAGAAGAAGCCTGTTCTATAATTGCTAACTTGGCTCTTGGGTGACCTAGTATTCCTATACATCTCTGCATATTTAATGCTAGGTTTTCTATCAGTGTTTGAGCCTAGGTCAACAACTTTACCAGTGAGTGGGTTAGTAACCTTAATGGGTGTTGACTCATTGGGACTTTCACATAGTAAGCCACCCTTAACAAATAAAGTAGGGTTAGCTTTCTTCTATTCATTCAGGTCAGTCAACTTTTGTTGATACTCTTCAACTGAAGTGACAACTCTTGGTGGAGGAATGAATTCCTCCTCTTGGAGCTCTGGCAAACCAGTCCAAGATAGGTCCTTTTGTTGGACACCAGAGAAGTCACCAGCTGGTGGTGGAACCACAGAGTAATCATTCATCCCAATCCCAGTCATGTCCTTAGGATCCCTTTGTTTACCCACACATTCTCCTAGGGTTTGGGTGGCTCTATCAAATCTTTGAATTTTAAGGCCAACATTATCTTTGTTTTTAATGGATTCATCTAATTTAGCTTGTAACTCACCATTAACCCTTTCCATGATATTTCTAATATCCATACTAGCATCTAACTCATGTTTTAAGATATTGATCTTATCTTTTAAGTCAAATTCCATTTTCTTGTATTCAGAAACGGGTTTCTCAGTTTCAGTGAGAGCTAGTTGGTAATTAGACAGTTTACATCTTTCAGTGCTCATATCATCTAATAATCTTAACACCTCTTTGTTAAGTCTTTCAGTATTTAACCTACAGCCTTTGCTACAAAAAGCGTCATCATATACCTCATTATCAGATGAAGAGGAGGAGTGTGTCATGAGAGCATATTCAACATGCTCTTCTTCTTCAATATCAGCAACCAAAGCTTTATCCTCTTCAACATTCTTAGCCAGATAGCTCCAATCCCATCCCATACCATCAATTCCTTGAACTGCAACCATGGCTTTGGAATCCTGAGCTTTAACAACTTGACTTGAGGGTTTACCAGCATCAGATCTTCTAGGAGATCTGCACTCCCTCATGAAGTGTCCCATACGATGACAGTTTTAGCATTCAACTTTGGATTTATCAAATCCAGCTGTGTCTTTAGCATTGAAGGTCATCTTCTTTTTAAATCTTCTGTTCCACCTATTTGCTCTTATACTAGCAAGAGCCATGTTCCACTTGATGTCCATCTCTTCCAAGTGCTCATCACTTATCTGCTCAAGGTCCTCATATGTAATCACTGAACCATTGGGCAGAGAAGCAATATAAGCACATACTGTAACACCCTCAATTTCGGGTCATAGCAGCGGAAGGGTCATTGGGTGTTACTATCATGGTTCAACCTCAATATCATAGAAAACGCCTCAAAATGAGTCGTTTTAACAAAACATACGTCCATTCATTTGTTTAAGGATAAAACAGTTTACACACGGTCCCAAATAGTTTTAAGTTTACACAACCAACCAAATAAGAAAAGTTTCATAGAATAGACATAGTTTAGAAAAAGCGGGCCAAAACATTTTAATTTAGCAAGCTGCGTGAAACCGCCTTCCTTGAGTGCCTTCTTCATGGACCTGAGATAAAACATGCTATAAAGTCAACAAAAATGTTGAGTGAATCTATAGAGTTTAAATTTAAATAAATGAGCACAAGTGTTCTGAATAAACCTTCCGTAGTTGACAATCATGTGGATCAGACATAATTATCGTTGTTATTTCATAAGTCTCGTGAAATTGAACGTTAACATATATTATTTCAGCCCAACACACCTAGCCAAGTGCGTATATTTCTCTTATACAATTGCATCCGATGTTTCATTACTGGTGCATCACAACACCACGCGATAGCTAGTCGCGACCGGACTGGGCGTCACCCCGATAGATCTATCCATAGTATTAGCGTTCTTTCGATTAACAATTCACGATTCATGGGTCTTTAAGGCTAAACAAACTTATATAACAACTTTCATCTAAGCATACAATCGGGTCCTTTGTGTTCAATTTTAAAAGAATGAGGGTTTACCACAACTTCTCGTTGTACCCTTCATTTATCAATAAATGCTTTTCCAATAATAAGGGTTTCCTCAACTTCTCGTTGTACCCCTCTTATTTTAATAAAACAAGCATGTTATCCCCCTCGCGGGTTTTATAAAACAAGTAAACATGTAAAGCGAGGCTATAGACTCACCTTGATACGATAGTAGTGACGTGACGATCGCCGACGATTTGTGATGCCCTTTTAAACACGAAGACCGCAACCTACCAATTCAGGCGCGTTCGTTAATAATCGACTCAAGTATAAATAATACTTAAATAATGTGAAAGTCAATTTCGAATGACCATAAAAATCCCGAAAAATAACAAAATATAAGTGTACTTCTATACCCTTTTATTCAACACTTATTCATTTAAATCACTTGCACCCTCGACATTGAACCGTCATAAGACGCCAAGTCAACGCAAGTCAAACCATCATTTTTTTACTTCCCTCGGACCAGTAGCTAAGTCATTTATATAATGACTTAACACTCGAGTAAGTCACTATGTCCAATAGTGAATACTCAACTCACGCCATACAAGTATTGAACTACGTGTCCAAAATACCACTCAGCATATACACTCCAAATGTACACACCAATCTAACCTATCTAGACATGTCCGATTTCGACGAAACTTGGTGACAAACTCACACATAATATGAATATGACTCAGTTCAAATTTCATTCAAAAATATTACTTCTAAGACCTTCTGCCCGACACACCTTCGTGTTACAAAAACCGGACAGTTTTGCGTCTTCGACTTGTAAAACCATTTTGACTTATTTAAACAATTCCGTTTGCAAAACCGACACTCGGGTTTGAAAATAGACTCATGACCTGAGGTTTATCAACTTACAACAGCCCTTGAACATTTTTAAAACTCATTTTATAGTCCCCGAGATTCGTTCCAAATATCGACAACAATTTTCGGATTGTGCCGATACCCGTCTCCCGGTACACAAATACTAAAAGTAGCGTAACTTTTCGCTCGTAATGAGTTAGAAGCTCTACTTTAGCTCAAATCGAAGCTAATGAAATTCTCTACGACCCTATCTTATTAGTTTACCAAGTTTACCACAGTAACAATTTCAAAAACGGACTTAAAGTTACTGCCCAAAATAGCCTATCTAAAAATCATACCAAATCAAATTTTCAACCCATTCCAACAATTCCTATAGTCCTAACATGATCCTAATATCATAATAACACATCTAATTAACTCATAACATCCTCAAATTTAATCTTACAAAAATTAAATATATAAAAATCTTGCATGCAACCAAAACCCACTATGTATATAATAATATTAACACCATATATCACCATAAAAATGGATCAAACATGGTGTTCATCATCAAAATTTGAAATAAAAATTTTGTGAATGCATGTTGAAGAAAATTATACCAATAGATAGCTCTTGAAATTTCCAAGATGGGTCTTGTTTTAGTTTTTGAAGATTCAAGCTAGAAAATCAAAAATTTGGGTGGATTGGGGTGTTGGAGTGGACGGCTAAAATGGGGAGGAGGAGAGAGAGATTGAGTTTTTGTAAAAATGAATTTTTAAAATGAAATGTGTTAGTGGAATTTCTTTAAATAGTGGGGTGAGGGTAATTTTTGCCAAATTTACATTCTTTTGGTCCCAAAGTGCAAGTAAATAGTTTACAAGGTAGAAAATGTAAACTGTAAATTTTAAAAATATTTACGGGGCTCGGGTTTCGTAAAAATACTTTTCGTAAGTTAAAACGCTTCATAAAATTGATAATAAAGCTTCGACACGACTTAAAACGTAATTAAATCGAAAACGTCGAAAATATACAATATCGAGACAATCGATAATAAAACGTAAATTTTTGGGCATCCGTCGGTATCGCGATCACTACTAGTTATCGTCATTCGTTAAAACGTAAAATACGAGAAATAAAGATTAAATATAATAAAAATCATTTTCATGATTATTTGAGAATATAATATCGATACCTAACATATTCCTTGTCGGTTTTCATCTAATCGACATCCTTACGCTAGTTTCAAGTCATAACCTTCTCGGTTAGTCGATAAATTAAAATTCTCATTAAAGTAAACACGTAATACGTAATAGTCGAGATTAAAATAACGACCTGAAATTGACGGGTTGTCACATCATCCCCACCAAATTAGGATCTTCGCCCTCGAAGATCAACTTGCGTTCTTGCCCGATCGCTTGTTGAAATCAAAGAGATGAGGGTAATTCTTCCACATTTGGTCTTCTCGTTCCCAAGTAAACTCCGGTCCTCTTCGAGAGTTCCATCGAACTTTGACGATAGGTATTCGGCTTTGCTTCAGTTGCTTGACCTCGCGATCCATGATCTCGACCGGTTCTTCAATAAAATGCAACTTCTTATCAACCTTAACCTCGTCTAACGGTATAACGAGTTCTTCATCGGATAAACACTTCTTCAGATTCGACACGTGAAAAGTGTTATGAATCCCATACAGTTCTTGTGGTAGTTCGAGTTGGTATGCCACAGGTCCTACTCTAGATGTAACCTTGAATGGTCCGATATAACGAGGACTTAACTTCCCACGTTTTCCAAATCGTACAACACCTTTCCATGGTGATACCTTTAGCATAACCTTATCTCCCACGTTAAACTCCAATGGTTTTCTTCTTACATCCGCATAACTCTTCTGTCGGCTTCGAGCAGACAACAATCTATTCTTGATTTGCACAATCATATCCGTCGTCTCCCTAATCAAATCTGGTCCAGTGAGTTGGGCATCACCAACCTCACTCCAGCTAACGGGTGATCTACATTTCTTCCCATACAGTGCTTCAAAAGGTGCAGCTTTAATACTCGCGTGATAACTGTTATTGTACGAGAATTCGGCCAAATGTAAGTGCTTATCCCAGCTACTTCCAAAGTCTATCACACAAGCACGTAGCATATCCTCCAAAGTTTGGATTGTTCTTTCGCTTTGCCCATCAGTTTGTGGATGATAGGTTGTGCTCATATCCAAATTGGTTCCTAACGACTTTTGAAGTGATCTCCAAAATCCAGAAGCAAAACGACTATCTCTATCGGAAATGATTGAAATAGGAACACCATGCTTGCACACGATTTCCTTCAGATAAATATCGGCGAGTTTCTCCAATCCGAATCTCTCGTTGATTGGAATAAAATGAGCGGATTTAGTTAAACGATCGACAATAACCCAAATTGCATCGAACCCAGACGGTGTCCTTGGGAGTTTTGTGATGAAGTCCATCGTAATTCGCTCCCATTTCCAGACTGGAATTTCAGGTTGGACAAGTAATCCTGACGGCTTCTGATATTCAGCTTTCACTTTTGCACATGTTAGGCATCGCGACGTATGTTGCAATATCAGCTTTCATATTCGGCCACCAGTATAACTTTTTCAAGTCTTGGTACATTTTGTCCGATCCAGGATGAATAGAATACTTGGACTTATGAGATT
The DNA here is from genome assembly GCA_025667525.1 of Glebionis coronaria. Classification (NCBI taxonomy): domain Eukaryota; kingdom Viridiplantae; phylum Streptophyta; class Magnoliopsida; order Asterales; family Asteraceae; genus Glebionis; species Glebionis coronaria. The sequence continues at coordinate 418,017,642 of CM046879.1, read as the reverse complement.
CTAACATAATCAAATCTCTCAGTCCACCATATAATGGTAACCAAATTCGACCTCTCAAACATCTGATACCATCGGATCGCGTCTCAAATGTTTCACCGTCTCCCCTAAATCTTTCGGCAGCAATATTTTCCTTCTTGCATGCTTCAACTTGTGCGTTCCGAATCTGCTCAGGTAAGTTATTATGAACTGTCACTACTAAAGCACGCACTCGAATCGGTTTCTCCCTTTCCTTTCGACTTAACGCGTCAGCTACCACGTTCGCCTTTCCTGGATGATAACGAATTTCGCAGTCGTAATCACTTAATAGTTCAACCCATCGACGTTGCCTCATATTCAGCTCCTTTTGATCCAGTATGTATTGTAGGCTTTTATGATCAGTGAATACTGTACACTTCGTACCATACAGATAATGTCTCCAAAGTCGCAGAGCAAAAACCACAGCGCCCAATTCCAAGTCGTGGGTAGTGTAGTTCTCCTCATTCTTCCTTAATTGTCTAGAGGCATATGCGATCACCTTTTCGCGTTGCATGAGAACAGCACCGTATCCTCTGAGAGATGCATCGCAATAAACAACAAAATCTTCACTTCCTTCAGGTAACGATAAAATCGGCGCACTACAGAGTTTCATCTTCAGGGTTTGGAAAGCTTCTTCTTCATCATCGCCCCACACATACGGTTTATTCTTCTGAGTCAGCTTCGTTAATGGTTTCGATATCAAGGAGAATCCTTCAATAAACCTTCGGTAATAGCCAGCCAGACCTAGAAATTGTCGCACTTCAGTTGGAGTAGTCGGAGCACTCCAATTCTTGATGGCTTCGATCTTTGCAGGATCAACATGTACTCCACTTTTATCGACCACGTGTCCGAGAAATTGTACAGAATTAAGCCAAAAATCGCACTTTGAGAACTTTGCGTATAACTTTTCGTTCTTCAATAAGTTCAAGATAATCCTTAAGTGTTCGGCATGCTCTTCATTGCTCTTGGAGTAGATTAGGATATCATCTATGAAAACGATCACGAATTTATCAAGATACGGCTTACAAATGCGATTCATTAAGTCCATGAATACAGCAGGTGCATTAGTCAAACCAAAAGGCATAACCAGAAACTCATAATGACCATAACGAGTTCTAAACGCCGTAATAGGAATATCTTCCTCACGTATGCGAAGTTGATGGTAACCAGAACGAAGATCAATCTTGGAGAAAACACGAGAACCTTGAAGTTGATCGAATAAATCATCAATTCTTGGAAGCGGATAACGATTCTTGATCGTTAGCTTATTCAGCTCTCGGTAATCGATACACATACGAAACGAACCATCTTTCTTCTTAACGAATAAGACAGGAGCTCCCCAAGGTGACGAACTCGGTCGTATAAAACCTTTATCAGATAGCTCTTGCAATTGCACAGATAACTCCTTCAGCTCGGATGGGGCTAAACGATATGGCGCACGAGCCACGGGTGCAGCACCAGGAATTAGGTCAATTTGGAATTCTACTTGCCTTGGAGGAGGAAGTCCAGGCAAATCTTCCGGAAACACTTCAGGAAAGTCACGGATAACAGGTACATCTTCAGCACGTTTCTCCTTCGATTCTTTCTCCACTACTTTAGCTAGGAATAACTCACAGCCTCTTTCGATATACTTACGAGCCTTAATGCACGAAACGATTTTCAGTCGTGAATTACATTGATCACCTTCGATAACCATGGTCTTGTCGTCTAAAGGAATCCTAACTTTCTTTTCTCCACACAAGATAGACGCGTTATACTTGGATAACCAATCCATTCCGATAATAATATCAAAACTTCCCAATTCAACAATCATCAAGTCTATCTTAAAAATACGGTTCAAGAGATTTAGAGAACATCCTAGGAGCGCACGATTGGTTCTCACTAATTTACCATCAGCTAGTTCTACCTCATAACTTGCGTCTAATTCGACCGGTTTGATATCAATTAAGGTACTAAAACTTGTAGACACAAAGCTTTTGTCCGCACCAGAATCAAATAAAGCTGTAGCATAACGGTTGTTCAGTAAAAACGTACCAGTAACAACTTTCGGGTTTTGCTTCGCTTCGGCTTCTCCCAACTGATAAGCTTTTCCTTGGTTATCTCCACCACGTGCATTCTTTGGAGGTTGAGGGCATTGGTTCCTCATGTGACCTTTACCTTGGCAGTTATAACACGTCACTCCCTTCTTTCCTTGTCCCCAACAGTCTTCAGTCTTGTGACCTAACTTGTTGCACTTTCCACACTTAGTACATTCACCAGTATGAGACTTCTTGCATCGTTGACATCTGGTTCCTTTATCAGCAGTTGCAGCTTCAGTCATCGCATTAGCGTTGCCCCTCCTTCGGTTTTGATTTCTGTTGTGAGATTGACGGTTATCACCACGATCATCATTGTCATTTTCAGCTCTTCTTTTGTTGCCTTCAGAAACACCATCAGCCTTGTCTTGGATGATTTGACCCATTAGTTGGTAGGCCATACGAACAGCTTCATCAATATTGGCAGGTTTAGATGAGGTCACATCACCACGGATGTTGGTCGGTAAGCCTCGAATATACTGCTCTACCTTCAAGTATTCAGGGTTAACCTTGTTGGGACAAAGTAGAGCAAGTTCATGGAATCTGTTGGTGTATCCATCGATGTCAGTACCCTTCAGTCTCAGCTGATATAATTCCTGTTCTAACCTTTGAATAACACTCCTTGGACAAAATTCCTCAGTCATCCATCTTCTTACCTCAGCCCAAGGTGTAGCATACGCAGCATCCATACCCAATGATGCCATTCTTCCATTCCACCAAGTTAATGCTCGCCCTTGAAGAGTAGCAGAGGCAAACATCACTTTATCTCCTTCCTCGCTTCCACTAAATCGAAACACGGATTCAAATCTCTCAAACCATTGCATTAACCCAACAGCGCCTTCAGTACCCTTAAACGTTGGAGGTTTGCATTTCATGAACGAGGTATAATTGCACTTCTTATTTTCAGGAATCACTGGTCTATCAGCATCACCAGTTCCAGCACCAGCATTGCCAGCTCCAGTAGCGCCAGTTCCAGTAGCGCCAGCTCCAGTAGCGCCAGCTCCAGTAGCGCCAGCTCCGGTGTTGCCAGCTCCAGTATCGCCAGCTCCACCAGATCCACCAGCTCCACCGGATCCACCAGCTCCACCAGATCCACCGGCTCCATTATTCAAGTTTGCCATAAATGCATTCATAGATATCTGAAATTGATCAGCTACTATAGCACGTAACTGAGTCTCAGTCAACTGTTTAGGCGGCATGATCCTGTTACACAATTCACATCAAAATGAGTATTCATTCGACACTTGTGATAACAAAACGTGAATAACATAGAACAAGAATAGATAGATGAAAAGAAACAAGAATGGATGATAGAACGAAGAATATAATTTTAGACAAGGAACGAAGATTCACGAGGGATGAGTCAAAAGACCGGGATTTCTATTGTGACAATCAGCGTCGTTTGTAAATCACGTATTAGTATTATAATAATCAAATAATAAACATTTATAAATAAATAAATGTAATCCATTATGCTTCAAGCATAAATAATAATTAAATATGTATAACATATATATATACTTTGCTTGTTCTCGTCCATTGGCAACTCGGAGGTTTCGCTTGCAGATGTTATAGTCAAAAGATTTCAAAAATTTATTTTTGGAAAATCTTTTCGTTCTCTATAACTTGAGCTCTGATGCCAATCTGTAACACCCTCAATTTCGGGTCATAGCAGCGGAAGGGTCATTGGGTGTTACTATCATGGTTCAACCTCAATATCATAGAAAACGCCTCAAAATGAGTCGTTTTAACAAAACATACGTCCATTCATTTGTTTAAGGATAAAACAGTTTACACACGGTCCCAAATAGTTTTAAGTTTACACAACCAACCAAATAAGAAAAGTTTCATAGAATAGACATAGTTTAGAAAAAGCGGGCCAAAACATTTTAATTTAGCAAGCTGCGTGAAACCGCCTTCCTTGAGTGCCTTCTTCATGGACCTGAGATAAAACATGCTATAAAGTCAACAAAAATGTTGAGTGAATCTATAGAGTTTAAATTTAAATAAATGAGCACAAGTGTTCTGAATAAACCTTCCGTAGTTGACAATCATGTGGATCAGACATAATTATCGTTGTTATTTCATAAGTCTCGTGAAATTGAACGTTAACATATATTATTTCAGCCCAACACACCTAGCCAAGTGCGTATATTTCTCTTATACAATTGCATCCGATGTTTCATTACTGGTGCATCACAACACCACGCGATAGCTAGTCGCGACCGGACTGGGCGTCACCCCGATAGATCTATCCATAGTATTAGCGTTCTTTCGATTAACAATTCACGATTCATGGGTCTTTAAGGCTAAACAAACTTATATAACAACTTTCATCTAAGCATACAATCGGGTCCTTTGTGTTCAATTTTAAAAGAATGAGGGTTTACCACAACTTCTCGTTGTACCCTTCATTTATCAATAAATGCTTTTCCAATAATAAGGGTTTCCTCAACTTCTCGTTGTACCCCTCTTATTTTAATAAAACAAGCATGTTATCCCCCTCGCGGGTTTTATAAAACAAGTAAACATGTAAAGCGAGGCTATAGACTCACCTTGATACGATAGTAGTGACGTGACGATCGCCGACGATTTGTGATGCCCTTTTAAACACGAAGACCGCAACCTACCAATTCAGGCGCGTTCGTTAATAATCGACTCAAGTATAAATAATACTTAAATAATGTGAAAGTCAATTTCGAATGACCATAAAAATCCCGAAAAATAACAAAATATAAGTGTACTTCTATACCCTTTTATTCAACACTTATTCATTTAAATCACTTGCACCCTCGACATTGACCCGTCATAAGACGCCAAGTCAACGCAAGTCAAACCATCATTTTTTTACTTCCCTCGGACCAGTAGCTAAGTCATTTATATAATGACTTAACACTCGAGTAAGTCACTATGTCCAATAGTGAATACTCAACTCACGCCATACAAGTATTGAACTACGTGTCCAAAATACCACTCAGCATATACACTCCAAATGTACACACCAATCTAACCTATCTAGACATGTCCGATTTCGACGAAACTTGGTGACAAACTCACACATAATATGAATATGACTCAGTTCAAATTTCATTCAAAAATATTACTTCTAAGACCTTCTGCCCGACACACCTTCGTGTTACAAAAACCGGACAGTTTTGCGTCTTCGACTTGTAAAACCATTTTGACTTATTTAAACAATTCCGTTTGCAAAACCGACACTCGGGTTTGAAAATAGACTCATGACCTGAGGTTTATCAACTTACAACAGCCCTTGAACATTTTTAAAACTCATTTTATAGTCCCCGAGATTCGTTCCAAATATCGACAACAATTTTCGGATTGTGCCGATACCCGTCTCCCGGTACACAAATACTAAAAGTAGCGTAACTTTTCGCTCGTAATGAGTTAGAAGCTCTACTTTAGCTCAAATCGAAGCTAATGAAATTCTCTACGACCCTATCTTATTAGTTTACCAAGTTTACCACAGTAACAATTTCAAAAACGGACTTAAAGTTACTGCCCAAAATAGCCTATCTAAAAATCATACCAAATCAAATTTTCAACCCATTCCAACAATTCCTATAGTCCTAACATGATCCTAATATCATAATAACACATCTAATTAACTCATAACATCCTCAAATTTAATCTTACAAAAATTAAATATATAAAAATCTTGCATGCAACCAAAACCCACTATGTATATAATAATATTAACACCATATATCACCATAAAAATGGATCAAACATGGTGTTCATCATCAAAATTTGAAATAAAAATTTTGTGAATGCATGTTGAAGAAAATTATACCAATAGATAGCTCTTGAAATTTCCAAGATGGGTCTTGTTTTAGTTTTTGAAGATTCAAGCTAGAAAATCAAAAATTTGGGTGGATTGGGGTGTTGGAGTGGACGGCTAAAATGGGGAGGAGGAGAGAGAGATTGAGTTTTTGTAAAAATGAATTTTTAAAATGAAATGTGTTAGTGGAATTTCTTTAAATAGTGGGGTGAGGGTAATTTTTGCCAAATTTACATTCTTTTGGTCCCAAAGTGCAAGTAAATAGTTTACAAGGTAGAAAATGTAAACTGTAAATTTTAAAAATATTTACGGGGCTCGGGTTTCGTAAAAATACTTTTCGTAAGTTAAAACGCTTCATAAAATTGATAATAAAGCTTCGACACGACTTAAAACGTAATTAAATCGAAAACGTCGAAAATATACAATATCGAGACAATCGATAATAAAACGTAAATTTTTGGGCATCCGTCGGTATCGCGATCACTACTAGTTATCGTCATTCGTTAAAACGTAAAATACGAGAAATAAAGATTAAATATAATAAAAATCATTTTCATGATTATTTGAGAATATAATATCGATACCTAACATATTCCTTGTCGGTTTTCATCTAATCGACATCCTTACGCTAGTTTCAAGTCATAACCTTCTCGGTTAGTCGATAAATTAAAATTCTCATTAAAGTAAACACGTAATACGTAATAGTCGAGATTAAAATAACGACCTGAAATTGACGGGTTGTCACACATACAGTATCCAAATCTAAACCAGTAGGTTTAACTCTTGGGGAGTCACTCTTGAATGTGTCAGCGTCTGAATAGGAGACGTTGACAGGACTTGTTCCAGCGCTGACATATGATGATCCAGTAACTGGATGCATGTAAGAGTCCTTCTGATTGAATTGACCTTCAATATGAGAGAATAAGGCCATGTTACTGTTGGTAGACTTGCTTCCATGCTCTAAAAGAGTTTCATCTTCCAACAGCCTTAGTTTGTTGTAGATGTCATAAAACGAGGAGCTCTTGTAAGTATTGTTGGCAAGAATAGATCTTGCCTCAATCTTCCATGCCTCACCAAGACTTTTAAGAAAGGTAGCATTGATGTCAACATCACCAACTTGTGTCCCCATGAAGGACAACTTGCTTGTAATGTCAAGCAATCTGCTTCTCACACTACTCAGTTTCTCATTGGGTTGAGCTTTGAAGACATCATAATCATGCATGAGTTGCTTTTTCTTTTCTTCCTTAGTGTCTGCATTGCCACCATATGCAACTTCAAGAGCTGCCCAAAGGTCCTTAGCAGATTCATAACCTCTGTATTTATGCTGGTTCTCTTGTCCCAAAGAGACTTTCAAAATATTTAGGGCTTTCATGTCAACCCTTTTCTTTGCTATGTCATCAGCAGCCACAGCTCTACCATCTCCAGGTTTTTCTCTCTTATCCTCTTCAGAACATCCAGCAACAGCTGTTCTTGCAGCAATGACATTAGCAATCTTTTGGGCTTTATTGAATGTGTTTCCATATTCAATAATCTCCCAGAGTGTGTAGTCATAGATCCCCAGATATTGTTCAAAGTTGAACTTCCACAAGTCAAAGTTGGTTGCATCAAGCATGGGAATCTTGATGTTTGGTAAAGCTGAGGAGGAGGAGGTTATTGCTTCAGACATGATGTTGTTAGGGTTTTTGAGAAAATTAGGGTTTTGGTGATTTTTAGGGTTCTAGTGTTCTTTAAGATCAAAAGTTCCTCAACAAGCTCTGATACCACTTGTTGATCCCAAACTTAGATCGATTTAGCTTTATGTATACGAGATTAGATCAAGTAATACACTTAGAGAAACCTTTGTATATGCTTATGAATTTAAGTGTTATGCGGAATTTAACACTTAAACAAGAACACACTATGATATAAACAAACTTTCACTTTGATTAATAATATCAAACTTGCTTACAATGAAAGTAGTTTACGAATGAAAACTTATATGAAACATTAACCTAAAGGTCTTCTTTTATAGACATAAGAAGCCTTGTACAATAATCTACGTATAAGCTATTCTAGGTAAAGATAAATATATAAAATACATTGTTGTTCCTATCTTTACTAGAAGTAATCTAGAATACAATAAACGCGTAGAGTATATCTTCCCATCAGTGCTTGTATTCAGTGTGTCAACGCTTGACTTTATCTTGTCAACGCTTGAGCTGTCAGCGCTTGTTTTGTTCTTGTCAACGCTTGTTTTACTCTTGTCAGCGCTCAAGTGATCTGGCCTTAATTTATTCCCAACATGGATTACATCAGGCTCCTAGAGCTTGGTATGAGCGTCTTTCAACTTTCTTGTTAAAGAATGGCTATAGAAGGGGTACTATTGACAAAACACTATTTCTTAGGAGGAATACCAAGGACATTATCCTTGTTCAGGTTTATGTGGACGACATTATCTTTGGTTCTACTAGGAAGGAATGGTGTGATGAGTTTGAACACTTGATGAAAGGCGAATTTCAGATGAGTGCGATGGGAGAGCTTTCTTTCTTCCTTGGTCTTCAAGTCAAGCAACAATCGGATGGGATTTTCATCAGTCAAGATAAATATGTTCATGAGATCCTTTAGAAGTTTGACATGGATCCTCTTAGACCAGCAGCAACTCCTTATGAAGTTGCTAAAGTCAAACTTAAGAATGAGCCAGACCCCCAGTCAATGTTCACATGTACAGGTCTATGATTGGCTCCCTCATGTATTTGACTGCATCACGTCCGGATATCATGTTTGCAGTAAGTGCTTGTTCTCGACACCAGGTGACTCCAACGGTTTCGAACTTAAATGCAGTGAAGAAGATTTTCAAGTATATCAAGGCTCAACCTAAACTGGGCTTATGGTATCCTAGAGAATCACCTTTTGTTCTCGAAGCATATAGTGATAGTGACTATGCAGGTGCTAATAATGACAGAAAGTCTACTACTGGTGGTTGTCAATTCTTGGGTCGTCGACTTATTTCATGGCAATGCAAGAAACAGACAATAGTAGCTACTTCTTCAACAGAAGCTGAATACGTTGCTGCTGCTAGCTGTTGTGGACAGGTTTTGTGGATCCAAATGTTGGGTCAAAAAGTTGATGTGGCAGAAACTCAAAAACGAAGAAAACATGAAGATATTGTCCAAGCGCTGTCAAGAGTTAATCAAGCGTTGATAAGAGCAAATTAGGCGTTGTTAGCTCAAGAGTTGTCATGTGCAATCTAAGCATTGTCACATGCAATTCAAGCATTGACAGAAACGTAGACAAGAAGCTTTTAGAAGATTCTATTTGGATATATATGCAGGATATATTCTGTATATGTTTATCTAAATAGAAGATTTACTTGTTTATTTGTTTTTATCTATTGTAAACCCTAATCCTTACACTATAAAAGGAACCAAAGGGTCTTAGGTTTTATATCAATTCATTCACAATGTAAACCTAAAGCGTGTGTGCACTAGATGTGGGATTCAATGTATACACGTCTAGTGGATGTTTGTTATTAATATAATGAACATCCCTTTTGTTTTAATTCATGTTATTGTGCCTAAACACCTTGTTAATGTGTCATGTTCTAATTCCGCTTTGATTGTATAATCATATGAATATGATGCATTCCTAGTAGCTTCAAAGATCCGGAAACCAAGGTTTCCACAATTGGTATCAGAGCCTCGTGGCTCGTGATGCTAGGACCAACAAGGTGTTCGTGTATGGTGAAAAGAAGAAAATTCCGTCTAGGGTTTTTCTGGACGTTTTTGTGTGCGCAACAGTATTCAGAAGGTCATAACTTTTGATTGAACAGTTGGATCGTCACGAAATTTTTTATGTGTGTTCTACATACATATATCTAAACATCCACCGGAGGGATTGTCGAGTTTTATCCCCAGGCAAAAGTTATTAGGCGTCAAAGTTGGCTGATGACTGATTTTTAGATTTTCTGTTTCACATAAAATAATGACTTAGGGTTTATATTAAACCCTAGAATCGATTTTTAAACAGAAAAGAAGGAGTTTTGTGGCTAATGAAGGAGTTAAAGTGTTAGGTTTTCGTCCAAAACCCTAGATCCATTGGTTTTGTGATGATTGCTGTTAGGTTTTTAATATACACTCTTGGATCTGATGATGTTTGATGAGACTTCGTTTTTAGGGTTTCAAGAACCCTAGATTTATTGGATCATCAAGGGACATGAAGCTTACGGTTTAATGTTCAGGTGAAGTAAAAAGTCAAGATTGGCAGATGTTTTTCAATCAGATCATGTCTCCAAGGCAAAGACGTGGAATACAGTCCCCACGTATTTTATGTAAGGAGGTAAAGTATAGCAAATCTTGGAGACGTGAGTGAGAAATTATGTCTAAGAGTTTCTCTATTTGAGGTATGTATTTCTTCTGATAGCATATTGCTATGAATCGAAGTCCACAAAACAAGGAATGATCATGACATTCAGGTTTCAGTTGCATGATTTGTGATTGGATATATATTCTAGACGATATATATTGTTCCTATTATTATGGGGATAACATCACACGTTGGGGATTATGTTCAAAAATAAGATATATTGTTGTCTCATACTTTTGGACGTGGGTATAACAGGAATAAGTCAATTGTGATAGCACGATTGTCTCCTGATCTGTTGGGATTACAAATATTCTTAAATATTTTATTGAACGTGTGAATGCATGAGTCATGTTTTAGGAAGGTCATACACACGATGTCAGTATGTTGATTGGGCATGTGACTTGCAGCAAAGTCCTAAGAAAAAGGACAAGGATACGTGATAGTATTTATTATGCCAAAGATATATGGTCACATGATTTGCAACAAGAAAAAGGAGTTATAGCAGAAGTTGACAGTAATAGACGCTGACGAGAATTGGTTTGACGCTGACAGGAAGTACTTTGACGCTGACAAGAGAATAAGTCAACGCTGACAGGTTGACAGTGTTGTCCGAGAAATGGTTAAACGTTGACAAGTATTGTCCGATATTGGACAATACACATTCCAGATTTATTGGATAAAGGAGGATCTCGGATAATACAAGGATTGCTGTTGTTGAGAAAATTAGTACGTTTTGAGCACACAAAAAGGTGGTATTTACACACGAAGGTACATGGAATCTCCGTTTTAATATAGAATATCAAGTTGATATTAATGGCTCGGATATTTTTACAAGGAGTAAATGATCTTTAAGTAAGTTAGCAACGATTCATGAAGTAATTTATTGGAGTATGTAATCGGGATAGCCTTGTGAAAGAGTTATTCGTTGACAACTTTTACGTATGAAGATATTGACTTGTCATGAAGAGGTGTTGGCTTAAGGGGAAGAATTCTTATGGTAAGTTTGATGATTGAAGAAGATTTTCGCGAGTCTGTGTTCTATCATATCTTAAAGTCGTGTACTCCCAGTCATAGACTTTAAAGGTAACTTGTTCGTGCTTTACATGGTTGGTGATGACGACTTGTCAAAATCTAGCAAGTAAGGTTGCTATCACTTGAAGGAGTTACATTATCGTGCTCAGTGTCTCACAAAGGATGAGGATTTTGACAATGGGATCGAGGTCTACTTATAATTTGCTAAAGGTATAAGTTTTTCATCACATGGATAGTACAAGACATGGAACACAAGGTTGGGTTATTCTACTTCTACATCAAAAATATTATATTAATTGTTCTTTAAGATCATTACACAGAGCTACTTTTGGAGAATCTTCAACATTGCATACACTGTTTACTTCCTTGTTGATGTGACAAAAAGGGGAAGAAATACATGCTACACTTGAGGGGAAGCAATTTGAAGATCATGTACAACTTACAAGAGATACACATAGAGTTTTGCCACTATCAACTAGGGGAAGATTGTTGGGTCAAAAAGTTGATGTGGCAGAAACTCAAAAACGAAGAAAACATGAAGATATTGTCCAAGCGTTGTCAAGAGTTAATCAAGCGTTGATAAGAGCAAATTAGGCGTTGTTAGCTCAAGAGTTGTCATGTGCAATCTAAGCATTGTCACATGCAATTCAAGCATTGACAGAAACATAGACAAGAAGCTTTTAGAAGATTCTATGTGGATATATATGCAGGATATATTCTGTATATGTTTATCTAAATAGAAGATTTACTTGTTTATTTGTTTTTATCTCTTGTAAACCCTAATCCTTACACTATAAAAGGAACCAAAGGGTCTTAGGTTTTATATCAATTCATTCACAATGTAAACCTAAAGCGTGTGTGCACTAGACGTGGGATTCAATGTATACACGTCTAGTGGATGTTTGTTATTAATATAATGAACATCCCTTTTGTTTTAATTCATGTTATTGTGCCTAAACACCTTGTTAATGTGTCATGTTCTAATTCCGCTTTGAATGTATATCATATGAATATGATGCATTCCTAGTAGCTTCAAAGATCCGGAAACCAAGGTTTCCACACCAAAATCAGATGTTGGATTATGGTTTCAATTTTATGAACACCAAAATTTTTATTGACAATCAAAGCACTATCTGCATTGTTAAGAATCCTATTTTTCATCAGCGAACAAAGCATATTGAAATTCGGCATCATTTTATATGGGATGCCAATGAGAAGAAGCTGATACAGGTCCTTAAAGTTCATACGGATGATAATGTTGCTGATTTGCTGACTAAAGCATTTGATGGTCCTCGTTTCAACCACTTGGTGGTTCACATTGGGATGGTCAATCCTTGAGGTCTAGGATTGAGGGGAGACTAAGCTTAAGGGGAGGCTTTGTGTACATATTCTTTGGACAGACTAACGTATTGGTAGATTTTAACAACATATTACATTGGTTCTGGTGGTGTGTGTTACTCCTGGTGGAGGATTTTGCTCACTTCTAGTGGTTATATTCTTTCATGACTGGCTTCTAGTCCTCATTGGTTAGCTTCTAGTCATAATTGGTTGGCTTCTGGTGGTTCAAAATCCTTCTTGGTCAAGTGGTGATTGACTTCTGGTACTAGTCTGGGACACTGTTCATTCTTATTGTCCTTTGTTGACCACATTTTGCTTCTGGTCTGACCATTGTGTGCTTTGACTTTTGGTCAATGCTCCCAATTCTGGTATTTCCATTTTTAATTAACTATGGTAAATTGGAATTTGGGAATTATGTTAAAAGGGGCAAGTGGTTACTATGCAATAATGTGTAATTTGAAAGGGCAACCCCCCATTAATAGGGGTCAATGAACAGTTACTACTTTCCTTATTAATGGTTAACTTAACCCCCTTGACTCAATCATTCAATTCATCACACACACAACACCGATCCTACTCTCTCAACCCTAACCAAAATCCTCTTTCAATCACTTAATCAAGATCCATGGCTGCCCTAGTATACCAACCTGCTCACAACAAGGTCGCCTTTCTAGGTGATGGTCCCCATCGTGATGATTTTACTGATATTCTGGACTTCATTGAGGCTTCAAACCTAAGGTATGCTTTTACTGTATGTCCCACTATTTATGATAGTGTTATTCGTCAATTTTGGGCGTCTGCTCGTCTTGTGGTTGTGGTTGGTCGTCCACGTGAACTCCATGCTACCATAGATGGACGTTCATACGTGGTGTCTGAGGCTTCTATTCGATCTTCCCTTCATCTTCAAGATGAGGGTGGTGTTGAGTCCATCCCCAATTCGGAGGTATTGGAGGGGATGACTGCTATAGGGTACAATCATGGGGGGAAGTTTAACTTCCAGAAAAATAGGTTTTCCCCCCAATGGAAGCTTTTGGTGCATTTTCTGATTCATTGTTTAAGTCCCAAGTCTGGGAGTTGGGATGCTTTCCCTACTCCTTTGGCTACTGGTCTCATTTGCTTGGCTCAGGGTAGAGTTTTTAATTTCTCTCATTATCTGTTTGAGGGGATGGTTAGTAATCTATCTAATGCTGGTTCAAGGAAGAAGTTTCTTATGTATCCTAGGTTTTTACAACAAATACTGGTTTGCATTCCTCGTGATAGGACTGAACATGTGCTGTCTAAGCTTACTGTAAAAGTGTATTATAATATGGTCCATGGGTTTACCGGGGAGTGGAGGCCCCTTTCTGAGGCCATGTTGAGGCTGGCTCAAGGTCCTATGGAGGAGGAGGAGGAGGCTCCTGAGTTTGTTGTGATTGATGATGACCCTATGGAGGAGGAGGCTCCTACTGGTGGTGCTTCTCATGTGGTTGAGGAGGAGCTGGTTGAGGAGGTAGTGGTTGAAAAACCATCCCCTTCCAAGGCTGGTCCTTCTTCAGTACCACAAAAGTCTCCATTTGTGGAGACTCCACCTCCTAGTCCTGCTCCACACTCTTTTGATAAGCCTTTTGGTGCTAGTACTCCTACTATTGACCCATCTATTGCTTCGGGCTCCAATGACGCCTTCCCTGACCCAAGTTCTCTTGGTGGGCAGGCGGAGGAGCCTACTACACTTATGTCGTTACTTGATCTTATGCACAGGTATCATGAGCGGATTATTTCATTGGAAGCTGATTTGAATCAACACCTGAAACTTACTAGGGAATTTGTTCTTCCTCTGGCTGATCGCATCAAAGCTTTGGAGACCCAGCAAAGACGACGAAAGAAGCATGTGATCCACTCTGATTCTGATGAGGAGGGTACGGAGCGTGTTGAGGATGGTTTGACATTGTTGGCAAAGGCTGCCTTTGCTGATAAATTGTATGATGAATTGCCGGTTCCTTCGACATCCTCCAGTGTTCCTTCTCCGGCTGGAGTTTCCACTCCTATGGATGGTGCTTCTTGTCCTGCTGCTGGTTCCAATGCTGGTCCATCCCATGATTCAAAGGGGAAGGCCCCAATGACTGATGCTCCCTCACCACCTCGTAAGCGTACACGCAGACAGCTTGAGGAGGATAGGCTAGGTGAGGAGGCTGCTCAACGGATCCAAGCTGAGATTGATGAGGCTGAAAGGGCTGCGGCTGAGGCGCTTCAACAGCAGAGGCGTGAACAAGTTCAGCATGATGCAATGCATTGGAATGACAGTGATTGGATGCAGGTTTTGACTATTCTTACCAGGGATTATGCCCAGTTCACTGATCTTTTGGGTGACGATGTGGATGAGCATAACTGTATTCCAAGAGCCATGGTGTTGATGCGCAAGCATCAGTTGGCACTTGCTGCACAGCTTCGTGAGAAGAGAAAGAACAGACCTTTATCAAGAACTGAGGAGCGCAAGCAGATGCAACGATATGTGAAGTATCAATCGGCTGCTTATTTTCAAGCTGGTTGGAAATGGGACAGGGTTCGGGCTTTGACTTTTGATGAGCTCAAGGCACTCTATGAACGTATGGTCAAGCATCAGAGTCAACCCATTCCGGAAAGATTTATCTACCGTCCCCCTCCTCGTGTGGTGACCACTTCTTCTCCTGCTGTTACTACTGGTCCTTCATCTGATCCTACTCCTAGTTCTGCTGCTATTCCATCAGTTTTTGTTGCTACTTCAGTTGGTACCACTACTTCTTCTTTGGTTGCTCCTTTGGGTTCTTCTTCCGGTCCTGCTACCACCACCACACATGCTACCACCACCACACATGCTACCACCACCACTTTTGCTACCACAACAACTACCACTGCTACACCTGATATGCTATCCCCATCACCACCGGTTCCTGGAAATCAACCTATTCCTACTTCTAGTGCAGCTCCTATTGATTCCTTGAGTGGGCAAACTAATGCGTCTACTTCTCCTACTCCCACTGCTGCTGTTGAGGTAAAGGTAAAGGTTGAACCCACACCTAGTGATCCCACATCTCGACGTTCGCTTCGCCAGAAATCAGCTCGACGTGTTAGACGTGGCAAGACGGTCCCTTATAAAAAGCGTGATCCTGAAAATTTGATTGATGCCGCTTCTGACAGTGATTCTGATTTGCCTTTGGGAAATGGACATATTACTGGTTGGACGGTTGAGCGTTCCACAACTCTTCCTGGTATGTTATCCCATAGGATTACTCTTAGTGATGGGTCTATAAGGTTAGCTTCGGGTTTGCAGGGTGTGTTGTCTTGGGCTGATCGTCACGATCTTATGGCTTTATATGGGTTTGTGGATTCTGGCATGCCTTTTGATCCCATGGCTGTGTCTTACTGGCCTGGTCTGTGCATATGGGCTGATCTTAAGCTGATGCTTGATGTACCTCCTCATGCTCCTGTTTCTGGTATATGGAAGGATCAGATGCAATGGGTGATTCAGCGATGGAAGTTATATGCGAGATGTGGTGTGCATATGTTGGAGTTGGAATCTGGTCATATGGTTTTCATGCTCACAAACGTGGATTATCCTTTGACGATTGCTTCAATGGAGGCTATGTTGGCTAGTCATTTGCAAATTTCCAATGCTCCATCAGGGAATGAGTCCTCTATGGCCACATCATTGGTGGAAGGCATCCAGGCACGTTTGAAGGCTGATAAGAAGGCTGCTTCTGGTCTGTGATTTGGTTGGGTTGTAAGTGTTTTTGTTTTGTATTTTTTGTTCATTTGTTGTTATTATCATTCTTTTCACCAATATGTAAAGTGATTGGTGAATTTCATTCTTTGTAGTTTTTTTTAAAAAAAAGGAAAAAAAAGGAAAAAAAAATACTTTTTATATAATATCTGCTTATACTTTTAACACATCTTGGATTTTATACTTGTAAATATGATACCATTTGCTGCTTCACACTATGGGTTCTGGTTACTGAATTGTGATTGTGCTGGTTACTGGTTTCACCTGGTGTTGGACTTGGTCCTCACAACAAATGGTCCTCAACTCACCATGTCTAATCGACAAAAAAGAGTTGATTCACCTTGAGGGTATGGCTCCTGGTGCGATTCTCAAATCCGTTGATGGTTGCCAGGTTACCCAAAACTGGATGGTTTTCACTTGCCATGGTCCTAGACCGAAAAGTGGCTAATCCAAGGGGGTACGGCTCTTGGTAAAGATTTTATCAAATCCGTTGATAGCTGTAATAGCTTGCTTAAAGCTATAGGGTTTTCAACTCACCGATGCTTCATTGCTGAGAGTTGGCGAGTCCAGAGGGGTATGGCTTCTGGTAAAGACATATCAAATCCGTTGACGACTGTGATGGTTTGCCTAAAATCATCAGGGTACTCCCACTCACCATTGATTCACGTTCTAAGAGTTGGGCTGGGTTCTAGTCTCCCAGGGTGATGCTTATTCCACCAAAAAGACTGGCTAGCCCAAGAGCGAGCAGCTACTTGGTAAAGGCTCATCAAATCTGCTCATGTTGCTGAAAGGATTCAACACGATGCTGATTTGTTCCAAGCTTTGAAGAAGCTTCTAGTGTTTCATGTTGCGGCGGTTCTTCTGACTCTTATCTTGCTGATGCTGCTATTAGTTTTGCTGATTCAATCCTCGGGCTTTATTTGCACATTTTCCAGGAAACTTGAACTCAACAGGTCAAATTCAAGTTTAGGGGAGGATTGTTAGGACCATTGTAACAGTTAAATGTAATAGGTAGACTAGGAGGTATGTAGTTCCTCCTAGTCCTAGTAGTAGTAGGAGCAAGTCGTGCTCCTGGTCCTAGTCGAAGTCAAACTTTATTATTTATTTATTATTCTGTTAGGATATGCATGAGATATGTTAGGAAAAGATATGCATATCAGTTTTACACGTTTTGTTTAATGCTGTATTAGGGTTTCCTTGTAGTATAAAAGGAACCTTAGGCAGAAGGGTTATAGACACTTTCACCAAACGTAGTTCTAGTGATCATCAATATTAGAAATCCTTAGAAAGGATCAAGTCTTTAGAGTTATTCTGTTCTTCTTTATTATATTTATATTCTGCATTCATATTGTGTATAGAGTCTCTCTGTGGATTGACTTGTGATTACAGAAGTCATTCACCGTTCCTGACAGGCTGCAAGATCTACATCTAGTAGATCCAACAGGTTAAGCTTGAGGATAGAAGAGGCTAGATTTGGATGCCTTAGGATTGCATATAGAAGGAGATCCCCGTTCCTTCTTAGTTTACCTTTATGTTTTTTTAATAAGTGATACATGTTGGCACCTATATGTTTGTTTGTTTGGTTTATGTTTATTGTTTGTCTTGGGTAAGTGGTAGGACTGTTACCTACTTACCTAGACTCCTGCTATGTTGAGATATTGTCATGACCTTTGTGTCGCCATTTATGACATTATAGTTGCATTTTAGTTTTCTCTATAGAGACACCGTTTGTTGTGATGATATCCATACGTCGCGCCCCATGTTCCGCCATGGTGGGGTGTGACAGAATGGTATCAGAGACAATGGTTATAGAGAATTAGGTTGCCTAGTCGTGTAGCCTAGTCTATAGCTTAAGGGTCCCTGCATATAGGCGTCATAGGAGTATGTGTGCATTTTACATAAATTGATGTGTTTGGATGTTATTTATTGCGATGTTTTTACTAGTATGAATTGAACCATAGTAAGTTCATACTTAGCCACATGCTATTTTCTTTTCGGGTTGTGACTAGTGCGGGTTGAACCATAATCATCCACGCTAGTCATTGTCGTATTTTGCTTAAATTATACATTATAGTACATAATTTGGTACATTGCAGTTTTCTATCTTTTGTTGGGTTATTTTATGTACCCGAGAGATATTATCTTCTTTTGATGTTTAAGTCATGTTCCCTAAGAATCATGTGGTGGTTCGAGTTATTAGGAGTGAGTGGATATGAAGGATTTTATGCTGTTTCCACTCTTATGGGCGACATGACTTATAACTGATTATGTTTTCGTTTTGGATTTAGTCTAGACTGTTTTAGCTAGACTATGGATTTCTGTATTCCAAGAGTTTTATTATGTTATTTTTATAGATGGAGTTTTGGACCTTATTGGTTATGTGGTTATGAGCTTATGTGAGTAGATGGATTTATGTGTTATATGTTGTATTGATTCTTATAAGTGTCATCATAGGAGGGAGTGCATTGGGGAAAGGGTAATTGTATAAGTATGGTGGCCAACATAGTTATACAAGTACCATAACTTCAATGGGTTCTCAAGTATGATTGCATGAAAGAGGGTTAGTACATGCTTGTATATGATGAGATGTAGAATTTGGGTATATGTATCATATATCGGTTTATGTAATGGCTGCCTATGATATGGCTATTGTTCTTTTTGTGTTATATGTTTTGGGTTATAGTTTTGTTGTGTGATTATGGGGTCACACGATATAGTTTGGCTTTGGAGGTGGGCTTTATGCCTTGTTGTGGCACGGGGAGATGGTGATTACTCGTATGGAAAAACGAGTGATACACGGTTTTTATTGTGGTGAAAAAGTTCGTTATTCTCGGAATCCTCTCGAATTGATCTAAGTTAAAAGTGGAATGATTTGTTCTTGGCGGCAAAAAGTGGATTTGGTTTTATATTCTACTACACAGGTAAGTGAATAAAATGGTAATGAAATAAACTTAAAACAAGCAACAAATAAAAAACAAAACTTTGAATTAATACTGGAAAAATACCCTTACAGAAAAATATCCTATGCGGAATGTAAGTCTTATGCGGAAAGTATGACCATTCGGAAAGAAGACCCTATTCGGAATAAGTGAGCTTATGCGGAATAAAAACACTATGCGGAAAATTCAGTCTATTCGGAAAGTTAAGCCCATTCGGAAAGTATGCCCAATTCGGAATAAATCCTTACGCGGAATAAAAGTCCTATGCGGAAAATGGTACCCTATTCGGAAAAAAAGTGGCCTATGCGGAAAAAGTAAGCTATTCGGAAAAATTGGCCTTATGCGGAATATAAAGGCTATTCGGAATATACAAAATATTCCGAGTAAAGGAAATGTAAACACCCCTATTCGGAATATCCAGGATTCCGAATAAGGGAGATAAAAACTTGTCTGTTCGGAAAGTTGGTCTTGTTCGGAATATTCTGGGCAGCGAAGAACAGTAACAACAGGCACCAAACGATTTTCAATCTAAACACCAAAATACTCAAAAAGGTTTTACCAAATTAAACACGAATCATTTAAATACCTTAAGTAATAAATCCCACCACTAAAAACACTAAATCAACAACTTTTTAAGATCAAACTAGAACCAAATAAAAACTTAAGAACTTGCAATAGATGATGATGAAGAACAATATGAATGAAAAGATGGAATAGATTGATTAATAGAAGAGTAACAAGGTTAATGATTAAGGATTACAAGATTGAAAAAGAAAAATGAAAAATCACCAAACACCCTAATGGTGTTTGTGATACACGAACCAAAAGCACTGGAAAAAGAAATATGAACTAACTCCCTCATTGTGTGAAGGGAGTATCTATTTATATTCCTAGTGGTTGGTTGGTGAGTGGGCTTTCTCCCTTTCTTCTTGTCTTCTCGTCTTTTCAGAAAAGTTGACGTTTTCGATTCTGATTCGGGATTTGTCGTCGATTAAATCCAACTCGTCTTTTAATTTCTTCGTTAAATAGACTCGAGTTTCTTCGACTTATGAAAATCTTCCGTCTTTAGTCCTTTTCTTCGATAAATCTTCGAATAGACCCAATGACTTCAAATCTTTTGCATCTCTTGGACAATAAACTTTATCTTGAGTCTTTTTCCTTGATAAATCTCGTGCAATCCCATGTTTTCTTTAATATTTATCCGGTTAGCTCTGAAAACACAATAAACACAAAAACCACGCATAATTCCAAACAAATGATATTAAATACGTGTTTTGGTCTCGTTTTAGTCCGAATTAAGTGGTAAAAGGATGGGTGTTTACACACCTATCAAATCCCCTACACTTAACCATTGCCATGCCCTCATGCAATGCTTAGTTATAAAGCAAATTTACATTTTTCTCATAATTAATCAACCTTGGCCTTATTTAAATTCTACTAAACAAAAATTAAAATGCTAAGAGAAATTAAAACTTAAAAATAAACAAAAGGATGGAAACAACTTGTAAAGAAATCAAGGACTTACATTAGGGCTTTGGTGTTGCGAAGATTTATCACCCTCAAGTTTCACGTTCCCCAAACTAAGCTTAAAACGAGATCATTGTTATTATAAGTTAGTAAATCAAACACTTACACACATGGCTTAATTAAATGCTTAAACTCCCTTATTCCTAGGTGTATCTCTTATATTTTATTTTTGTCTTAGAATGATCATGAAGATGCATTTTTGGACTTATTTCGATAGTTTATTTAGGCTAAAAGCAAAGTATGACGATTTGATCAATAGTTAGCTAAAGGACAAAATCTCTTAAAACTGCTTCTCGAGATATCAAAAAGTTCATATCTTGGCATAACTCGGTTCACGATTTGAGACCTTTCTCGGGCCGATATTTGGCATGTACTTCATACTTCATATCTTCGAGAGACGTTCTTGAGATAATGGTCTTCTCATCATAATAGAGTTTTCTTCACTTGGAGACTTTTGAGGGGTACTCCAACGTTGTTGACCACGACTTCATGATTATTTCTTCAATCTCTAATTGGGATTTTGAGATACAACGATCCGCCTCCTTTTCGTACTTGGATCTATTTATCCTCATACCTTGTTAGGGTCTTTTCGGATAGACTTCTCCATGATCTTTATGGGAGTTGATTGCTTTTCGTCGTGAGTCTTGATCCTTCATATTGACTTAAGGAATAATGCTTTTCACATCACTTTGGATCTTCAGCAATAAAATTGAATCCTCATGCCTTGTTAGGGCCTTTTCGGACTCGCCAATCTTCGCGCCCCGCTTCATAAGTTATGCCTTGGCTATGAACTCTTATCATTACCGAGCAACTTTTTAACGATCTTGGGCTAGAAGCTAAGTAACTTTTCAAATCGTACGACCTTACTTATTGCAGATAAATTATTAGCAAGTGATGGGAGAATAGGCAAATAATTACACCAAGTGAGCTTGCGCAAGAATACCGACTTATAATTGACTCTATCATTTCTCGTCCTCCACAATTTAAAATCTCAAATAATGAGACTCGTGGATACTTAGCCTAATAAACCGATTAAGGTCTACATGGTTAAGGATACTAGCTAGAATAAACTTGGACAAGTCTATTCGGGTTGAGTCAAAATAAACGCAACGGGCCTAATATGTCAAAGACTTCTAAACTAGCTACAACACTTTATTAAAATTTTGACTTTATTGCGGGATATATACATATGAAAGCGACGATAAAAATTTAAAAATTACGACTAAATGGCCAAAGTTAATAAAAATTTTGAAAAATGTTGAAAAATATGATTTTCCAGTTAATTGAAGGCATTTTCATGGAAAAGTCCACTTAAAACTTCGATAGAAGTCTCCCCTACACTTAAGATAAACATTGTCCTCAATGTTTAAGCATGTGGGAAAAGTCTCCCCTACACTTATGACATTGTGCACGTTGGTTAACTCGAGTTAAGGAAGAGACGACTAAAGTGATCAATTTCAAATGTGAATATGAAGAAAATTGAATCACGATAGTTGAGGGATAGAACCGGATTTCGGATAACACGGGAGCACGGTTCTTTCAAAGATTTCTAAGATTGCAGTTATCCCTGTAAGCACATCACCACACAAACACAAACGACCAAAATAGGTCCTCCCCTACACTTAGGGGGTTAAAGGGATAGATACTCGGGCTGCCTCCCGAGGAGCGCTTGTTTTTGATAACCGAGTCACGAGCCTGACTCGACCCAAAATTAGTTCATGGGGAACGTGGTGAGGGATGGAATCACCTCCTCAGAGGTGTCCTCACCAAAGTATAACTTCACTCGTTGGCCATTCACCTTAAAATTTGGTCCATTAGGTTGAGCGAGCTCGAGAGTACCATATGGAAAAATTTGGGCGATGGTGAATGGGCCGGACCAACGAGATTTGAGCTTGCCCGAAAAGATTTTCAACCGAGAGTTAAAAAGTAAGACTTTGTCTCCAACATGGAACTCTCGGTTTTTGATCTTGGAGTCGTGAATGAGCTTAGTTCGTTCCTTATAGATCAAAGAATTTTCATAAGCCTCATTCCGAAGTTCATTCAGCTCATTGAGTTGGATCTTGCGTAGGTCACCGGCTTTGTTAATATCAAAATTAGCCCACTTCAAGGCCCAATAAGCCTTGTGCTCCAACTCAATGGGGAGGTGGCACACTTTCCCATACACAAGACGATAAGGCGTACAGCCGATCGGGGTCTTGTAAGCAGTACGGAAAGCCCACAAAGCATCATCAAGTTTATCAGCCCATGCGACACGATGCTCTCCCACGGTTCTTTCCAAAATTCGCTTTAGTCCTCGGTTGGATATTTCAGCCTGGCCATTAGTTTGTGGGTGGTAGGCTGTTGAAAGACGATGATTTACACCGTACTTAGCCATGACTCTAGCAAATTGGTCATTGCAGAAATGAGTCCCACGATCACTAATAATGGCTCGAGGCACACCGAATCTAGCGAATAAAGCTTTCAAAAAGTTACAAACCACCCTTGCGTCATTAGTAGGCAAAGCTTTGGCTTCAACCCACTTTGAAACGTAGTCAACGGCTACAAGGATGTATTTGTTTCCTTTAGAAGATGGGAATGGCCCCATAAAGTCGATACCCCAAACGTCAAAAATTTCACATTCCTGTATAAAATTCTGAGGCATCTCGTCTTTATGTGTGATTTTGCCTTGCTTTTGGCAAACATCACATCTTTTAACCATATCGTGAGCGTCACGATAAATGGAGGGCCAATAAAATCCCGAATCAAACACTTTCTTAGCGGTGTAGTTGGGACCAAAGTGACCACCGGTGGGTCCTTTGTGGCAAGCATCAAGGATTTCAGACGCTGCCGGTCCATCAACACATCGACGGATAATCAGGTCGGCACATTGTTTGAATAGGTAAGGGTCGTCCCAAAAGTAAGTCTTAATGTCGGTGAAGAACTTCTTCTTTTGTTGAGACGTCAACCCTTCCTTGAGAATTCCACCTGCCAAGTAGTTTGCAAAGTCCGCAAACCACGGGGTTTCATTCGGCTTCGAGTTTATAGACATTAAGGTCTCCAAGGGAAAAGAATCATTGATTTCTTTGGTCGGATGATCCCCTTGGTATGGATCCTCAAGTCTGCTGAGATGATCCGCGGCTAGGTTTTCTGCTCCTTTTTTATCGCGAATTTCGATTTTAAATTCCTGGAGCAGCAAAACCCAGCGAAGAAGTCTTGGTTTGGAATCTTGCTTTGTCAACAAGTACTTCAGCGCGGAATGATCGGTATACACGATGGTGGTGGAAAGGACAAGATAGGGGCGGAATTTTTCAAAAGCATAGACAACGGCTAAAAGCTCTTTTTCGGTTGTCGTATAATGCAATTGTGCCCCAATCATTGTCTTGCTAGCGTAATGGATTGGTTGGAAGTGTTTGTTCACTCTTTGTCCAAGAACCGCTCCAATAACAAAATCACTAGCATCGCACATCAACTCAAAAGGCAGCTCCCAATTAGGGGTGACCAAGACGGGTGCCTTAGTAAGCTTATCCTTAAGTGAGTTGAAGGCGTCAAGGCACTCTTTGGAAAAGATAAAAGGAGTATCTTTTTCCAAGAGGTGGGTCATCGGGCGAGCGATTTGAGAAAAATCTTTGATGAATCGACGGTAAAAGCCCGCATGACCCAAGAAACTTCTCACACCCTTCACAGTTGAAGGTGGAGGCAACTTTGCGATAACATCGACTTTAGCACGGTCAACTTCAAGACCGGCTTTCGAGATCTTATGTCCAAGCACGACGCCTTCTTTTACCATAAAATGGCATTTTTCCCAATTCAGAACAAGGCGAGTGTCTTCGCACCGCTTGAGCATACGTTCCAAATTAGCAAGGCAAGATGAGAAGGAATCCCCGAAGACCGAGAAATCATCCATGAAGACTTCCATGGTTTGTTCAACCATGTCATGAAAGATAGCTAACATACACCTTTGGAAAGTCCCGGGCGCATTACATAAGCCAAAATGCATTCTTTTGTAAGCAAAAGTGCCATAGGGACAAGTGAATGTAGTCTTCTCTTGATCTTGGGGATCGATGGGTATTTGAAAATAACCCGAGAAACCATCAAGAAAGCAGTAATATTCATTACCGGCTAAACGTTCAAGCATTTGGTCCATAAAAGGTAGAGGGAAATGATCCTTTCTCGTGGCATCATTGAGTTTGCGGTAGTCTATACAAACTCTCCACCCAGTAACGAGACGAGTGGGAATCAACTCGTTATGTTCATTGGGAACAACGGTTATTCCGCCCTTCTTGGGCACACAATGGATTGGACTAACCCATGGTGAATCCGAAATAGGGTAAATCATACCCGCATCAAGAAGTTTGAGAACCTCTGTTTTGATGACTTCATGGATTTTTGGATTCACCCTTCGTTGGCTTTGAATTGTGGGCTTAAAGTCGTCCTCCATGAGAATTTTGTGTGTGCAGAAGTGAGGATCAATTCCACGAATATCAGAAATCTTCCAAGCAATAGCCTTCTTATGATCTTTCAACACAGCGACAAGTCGGGCTTTCTCTTCATCCTTCAAATCCTTAGCAATGATGACTGGCGACTTCTTCTCTTCTTCGAGGAATACATACTCAAGATGGGGCGGCAACTCCTTAAGTTCCAAATCCGGAGGATTTTCGACGGGAGGCGTATTCGAAGTCGGAGTCTCGATAGCAATAACAGTGGGAGATGGAGGGGAAGGATTGTCTTCTCTGAGGAGGTTTGCAATGAAACTAAGATCGTCATCCCAATTGGCAGTAGAATCGTCATTGTCTTGCTTCACATCTTCCAAGGTGGTTTCCAAATCTTTCCAAAGGAAATCACTTTCTCCAAATAGAGATAGTGATGAGTCGATAGAGGAAACGGTCTCAACATTGGGAAGAGAGGTAGGAATGTTTTTACAAGCATCCTTGAAGTGTTCTTCACAAGCCTCATCAAGAACGTCAATACAGTTAACGCTCTCATATGAATAAGGCTGTTTAGACAACTTTCCCATGTTGAAGACTACTTTATCGTCACCCACTCTCATGATAAGCTCACCGGCTTCAACATCAATGAGAGTGCGACCGGTCCTCAAGAATGGACGACCAACAATGAGTGGCACACGGGGGTCCATCTCGTAGTCGACGACAACAAAATCAGCAGGGAAGGTGAATTTGTCGACTCCTACAATGACGTCTTCGGCTATCCCCACTGGATAAGCAACCGTACGGTTGGCTAATTCCAAAGTCATTTTGGTGGGGACTAGCTCTGGGAGAGATAATTGCTTCCAAACACTTAGAGGCATGAGATTAATACTGGCACCTAGATCGGCTAGGGCCATGCAATGCTCTACTCCCGGGAAATTGCAAGGGATAAGAAAACGACCCGGATCACCAAGCTTGGTTGGCAATTTCCTTAAGAGCACTGCAGAGCAGTTCTCATTAAGTTGGGTGTTGGCAATATCGAGGAGCTTTTCCTTGTCGCTCAGAAGATCTTTAAACATTTTGGCATATTTGGGCATGTGATCGAGAGCCTCAGCGAAGGAGATATTGAAATTCAGTTGTTTGAACATTTTTAGGAAGTTCGAAACTTGAATATCATCCTTGCTCTTTTGCTTCTCTTTCCTCAACCTAGATGGATAAGGTATATTGGAAGAAGAGTAAGGCTTTAGAAGAATAGGATCACTCACAACCACGGGTGGAGGAGGGGTAGAAGGAAGAGGTGGAGAAATTGGGGAAGGAGAAGGATGAGGAATAGAAGCAGGTAACTCGTTCTCCTTAGTTACAATCACCGGTGGAGGTATAGGAAGCTTGGGTTCCTTAGTACCTTTGCCACTTCGAGTGGTGATTGCTTTCATCTCCCCTCTTGGGTTCGCAACGGTGTTACTCGGAAGAGTACCCGAAGAAGAGGGTTGACTACTTTGGAAAAAACTAGCCATCATGTTCCTTAAATCATTAGTTTGGCTATCCAACGTATTTCTCATATCTGCTCTCAAATCGTTTCCTTGGTTGACCAAGTCTGCTTTCAGGTTGAGCACCTCTCTCTGAAGATTTCCCACTATCGCATCGTTGGTCCTCATATAAGTTTCCACTTCCTGGTGAAGAGCGGTGGGTTGGTTGGGAGGAGCATTGTATGCAGGTGGTTGGTAAGCAGGTTGTTGGTAGACTTGATTGTTTCTTTGAGGTGGTTGTTGTTGCTTGTGAGGTGGGATGTATGGTTGTCGAGGTTGTTGTTGTTGTTGATTTGGGCGATTAAGGTTTTGTTGTTGGTTTGGGTTGGCAGGAGGGAAACCAGGTGGCGAAAGATAGTTGTTGCTGCGGTAGCTAAGCAAGTTACAGTCACCTTGAGGTCTAGCTTGATAAGCAGGTTGTTGATAGGTGCCATATGCCGCATTCACATTCTCAACAGGGTAATCTTGGGTGGCGGTACAAGTTGTGTAAGAGTGTGGACCACCGCATATCTCACAAGGTTGGCTGACAGCGTTCACTTGAGCGTTTTTGGCGTTGTTGCTGCTGTTGTTGCTGACGGTGTGGGTGACAAGCGATTCAAGAAGCGTAGTGATTTTGTCTAATCGCTTGTCGCTGTCATTAGTGCTAGCACTAGCAACATTGGTCCGAACACTCTTGGTTTGCACACGAGATTTATTCTCAATGATGTCCCAAGCAGCATTGGAAGTCTTAGCCAATAAATTACCCCCTGAGGCACTGTTCAGTGAATCTTGGTCACTCATGCTTAAACCATTGTAAAAAGTATTAATTTGATGTACTTTGGTAAAACCATGTTGTGGGCATTTTCTTAAAAGATCTTTGAAACGATCCCAAGATTCACTGAACGACTCATCGTACTTTTGTTCAAAGTTTATAATCTCATTCCGCAAAGCGGTAGTACGAGAGGGTGGAAAAAAGTAATTGATAAACTTTGTTTCCAAATCCGTCCACGAGAGAATACTCTGTGGCGGTTCTTTAGCAAGCCAATGCCGGACTTGTCCCTCTAAAGAAAAGGGAAAAAGTTGTAACCTTATAACTTCTTGTGGAACCCCATTGAACTTGACCGTGTTGGTGAGTTGTAGAAATCTCTTGATGTGGTCGTGTGGATCATCAATGGTTCGTCCCAAGAATGGCTGAGCGGAGACCATCTGGATAAAGCCTGACTTGAGCTCGAAATTGTTGGCGGCAATTGGAGGGATGACAATTGGATCCGTGTTGCCATCGACATGAGCTTGCAGCAGTTCAATCATCGGGCGATTATCCGGAAGGGGCTCATTGTTGTTGTTATTGTTCATGTTGTTGAAAGGTGGGTTGTTGTTGTTATTATTGTTGTTCGGAGGTGGTATGTTATTGTTGTTTTGTACACCAACCATGTCTAAGTTATCGAGAGGCTCGGGCTCTTGATAAGACGTGGATCGAGTGCGCATACACCTGCAAAAGAACGAACAAAGACAAACAAGGCAAAAATATTTTTGGTTTTTCTGTTTTTTTACTTTTTAGGATTTTTGAAAATTTTATATTTTTTAGTGTTTTTGAATATTTGTATGAAAAAGTAACGTTCACGGGGAACGGATCCCAAAATCCAAGTTCTCACAAAAAACTTTTGATCTTAACGAGAAGAGCCGGCGGCGGCGCCATTTGATACACGGTTTTTATTGTGGTGAAAAAGTTCGTTATTCTCGGAATCCTCTCGAATTGATCTAAGTTAAAAGTGGAATGATTTGTTCTTGGTGGCAAAAAGTGGATTTGGTTTTATATTCTACTACACAGGTAAGTGAATAAAATGGTAATGAAATAAACTTAAAACAAGCAACAAATAAAAAACAAAACTTTGAATTAATACTGGAAAAATACCCTTACAGAAAAATATCCTATGCGGAATGTAAGTCTTATGCGGAAAGTATGACCATTCGGAAAGAAGACCCTATTCGGAATAAGTGAGCTTATGCGGAATAAAAACACTATGCGGAAAATTCAGTCTATTCGGAAAGTTAAGCCCATTCGGAAAGTATGCCCAATTCGGAATAAATCCTTACGCGGAATAAAAGTCCTATGCGGAAAATGGTACCCTATTCGGAAAAAAACTGGCCTATGCGGAAAAAGTAAGCTATTCGGAAAAATTGGCCTTATGCGAAATATAAAGGCTATTCGGAATATACAAAATATTCCGAGTAAAGGAAATGTAAACACCCCTATTCGGAATATCCAGGATTCCGAATAAGGGAGATAAAAACTTGTCTGTTCGGAAAGTTGGTCTTGTTCGGAATATTCTGGGCAGCGAAGAACAGTAACAACAGGCACCAAACGATTTTCAATCTAAACACCAAAATACTCAAAAAGGTTTTACCAAATTAAACACGAATCATTTAAATACCTTAAGTAATAAATCCCACCACTAAAAACACTAAATCAACAACTTTTTAAGATCAAACTAGAACCAAATAAAAACTTAAGAACTTGCAATAGATGATGATGAAGAACAATATGAATGAAAAGATGGAATAGATTGATTAATAGAAGAGTAACAAGGTTAATGATTAAGGATTACAAGATTGAAAAAGAAAAATGAAAAATCACCAAACACCCTAATGGTGTTTGTGATACACGAACCAAAAGCACTGGAAAAAGAAATATGAACTAACTCCCTCATTGTGTGAAGGGAGTATCTATTTATATTCCTAGTGGTTGGTTGGTGAGTGGGCTTTCTCCCTTTCTTCTTGTCTTCTCGTCTTTTCAGAAAAGTTGACGTTTTCGATTCTGATTCGGGATTTGTCGTCGATTAAATCCAACTCGTCTTTTAATTTCTTCGTTAAATAGACTCGAGTTTCTTCGACTTATGAAAATCTTCCGTCTTTAGTCCTTTTCTTCGATAAATCTTCGAATAGACCCAATGACTTCAAATCTTTTGCATCTCTTGGACAATAAACTTTATCTTGAGTCTTTTTCCTTGATAAATCCCGTGCAATCCCATGTTTTCTTTAATATTTATCCGGTTAGCTCTGAAAACACAATAAACACAAAAACCACGCATAATTCCAAACAAATGATATTAAATACGTGTTTTGGTCTCGTTTTAGTCCGAATTAAGTGGTAAAAGGATGGGTGTTTACACACCTATCAACGAGCGTATAAAGCGATTGATTGACTTGACATGTATGATAACGAGTATGTTTGAGAGATTCGATAGGTATACATATGCGGATGTATATATACTAATAGATGTTATGTTATGATTTACGGTCGTTCAGTAGTTATTATAACTTGAACGTACCTAGTACTCTCTTGTGTTTAAACAATTTATTAGAGCTCGAGTTTGGTGGAGTTTCAACGAAGTTTTGAATCTTTTGAAGTGAGTCTTGTAGCGTATTCTTTGAGTTTCGTATTTCACGTGTACGTTTTAAAATGGTGTTCTTGGTTTTAAGTCTATTGAAATAACTTGGGATTTCTTTTGAAATAATGAAATCTTTTGTGTTGGGTCTTACATTTCTTTTGGTCGGTATATATTGAGAAAAAGGGGGACTTGGAAATCTATTATAGGGTTAGATAGTTGGTTGTATTCGGTAAAATAAGGGTAAGGTGTTGGAGTCGTGTTTGAAACAAGGTGCAACATAGGATTTTTTTAATCAACACTTATTTATTTCAAATTCTAAAAGACTTTCTTTAAAATAAAGCGAAGTAAAATTTCTTTCTACTCACATAGTTTATGTAATTGGGTTTAACCGATTTACATCATTTATAATTATTAATACAAGGTTAAATTGATTTTATGAAGATTTCACATACAATTATATCTTTCATTTAAAAGGATTGCATTAATCACTAAGTTTATTCTTTAGTTTTTTTAAAACAACTGGTATAAAATTGTTTTGGTCATAACTTGTTCGTTTTTAGAGCTTTTTGAGTGATTCAAAAGCCAAAAACTATGTACTCGGAACGTACTTTTCAAATATTCAGAAAGTATAGTCACGGGAGGTCAGTGGACTGGTCGGAATTGTTGTACAAGTGTCGGGTTCAAGGTTGAGTTTTGAATAGTAGTTTATTTTTAGTTGGGGTGCACGGGATACCTAGTCTTTGGGTTGAGTTTTAAGATCGCCTAGAAGGTTATTTGTAGATGGTTTGAGTCACATAGATGTGGGAGGTAATAATAAATAAATAAAAAAAAGATATATATTCTTTTGGAAAAGTCAATCTTTTGCACGGTTTAAATAATATGTGGCGGGGCGTAATATGTTTTGGTTGCTATTGGGTGTTTCTGGGATTATATTTCGTTGTCATGGGTCATCTTGAATTGATACACGTTTTGTGTTTGAGTTTTCTCTTGAGTCTCGTGGTTTTTGACTTGTTTTAATTGGTGCACGTGAAATGTCGTTAGTTATCCGTGGGTTTGATTCGTTGATCGTATCTGATGGATTCAGGATGTAGTTTTGGTTTCGTATTGTTCGGGAGCGTTGAGGTAGTCATATGAAAGACTTGGTCGCGCCTACACGATTAAGTAGGTGACCATGAGAGGAAGGTCGGAATACCCTTAGTGGGGAGGAAAGAGGTTCGTAGACGAACTAATGTGGTCATGAGGTCTAATAGGAGTGCCAAGGGAGATGAATAGAGATGTGTGAAATGTATGGATATTGGCACAAGTAACGTGCCATAGAGAGTGTTGGAAGGGGATATTGTTCGTAAGGCATGTATGTTTTCTAAAAATTTCCTAAAATTTAGTAGGTTTGCCTATTATTTTGAGATAGAACCATGAATAAAGCAAGTAGGAGAAGTGAGAGGAGTTGGAGTTAGTGCCTTTCCAAGGAAATTGTTGATAGAATGATTTCAAGAACAAGAGTTGATGGAAATTGCAACGGATGCAAGGTAAAAGTTGAGTTGCTTAGTAGTAGATTGGAAGTGGAAAGCGGTTGAGTGGTCTGATGAGAGGAAGCATTGGTCTTTTAAAATACGTGTAGAATTTTGCAAGTAGAACGAGGTAGGAATTTATTCGTATTGCCGCTGAGAGAGGGTGCAAGGAGGACATAGTTGAAATTGCTAAGGATGTTGTATGAACGCTTTGGGTTTACGGTTATGCATTTGGCTTCGCCAAAGCACTAGCGGATTACATGGAGTCAATGAAGCGAGTGTGCATGAACGTATATAAATGAGTGGTCATCGGGAGTATCGACGACATCTTGATCTACTTAAAGTCTAAGAAGGAGAGTGAGGCAAAGTATGTGTTGGTTTTGGAGTGGAATTATACGTGAGGTTTTCAAGTGTGAGTTTTAGTATTAAGTCTACCATGATGAGTAGTTAGAGATGATGGCATATCATGGAACCAGCAAGGGGCGAAGTGAAGAAGGATGAGGAAGCATTTTGGAGGCTGAAGAGGTGGATGGGATAATAAGCCGATCTTGGCATTATCAGAAGGACTGGATGAATTCGCGAAGCATGACGATACGTGGAGCAAAGATTTGGACGCGTACGAGGACGACAAAGAAAGGCGATCACTTATACGTTGCAGGAACTGAAGATTTGGAAGAAATGGATAGACTTAGTTAGTGGAGCTGGACTGTTATATCTGCCTAGGATGCTAGAGGCATTTGGTGTACGAGATGTGGAGAATGATCTATACAGATCATGAACGTATCCAACATATATTCAATCATCTTGATTGAACTTTTGGCAAAGGTGATGGGTGGAGTTAATTGATGAAAGAAAATTGCAAGGCCAAGTACCATCTGGGAAAGGCAAGCATGGTCAATGAGACATGGAATAAGAAGGATGAGGTGAAGCTGAGACGAACTTGAACTATAGGGATGACGTATTAGGGCGGTTTGGATAAAGGATATAGGTTGCACGAGTTGAGTTGTCTAAAGCAGAGAACGCGTCAACGTGTATGTTGCGTGGCTTGGACAATCGTAGGGAGGAAAGGGACGTAGACTATACTTCCTACATAGACAGGAGTAGCTTAGAAAGGGCGATGTAAGGACGAAGTTGGTGGAAGGGATACATAATGCGGTGGAGGATTAAGTACGATGACAGTTGGGTGATAGTCGATAGACTGACTAATTCATCTCATATTTCAAGAGGAATGAGAAGTCACGTAGTTGAGAAGTTGGAAGGATTGCGTACGAATGTGATGGAATAGAGGGTTTTGCGTAAAGGTTAGCCTAATATGTATGGAATGCCTTATTAAGGATTATGGCAAGGGAATAAACGATGGGAAGCATCACATCGTGATGTATGGTAGGAGTCGAGGAAGGAAAAGGAAGTGTGTTTAGAAGCGAAGCATGAATGAAATAGGTCGAGATAGGAACCAAAGGTAGAACTTTGGTAGAGCTTAATGAGTAGAATAAAGCACAACACAGGCTAATACAGTCGTAGTGTGGAAAAGGAAATGGCACTGACCTATACTGATTATTTGGGAGGCTTAGTATCGATAATCGAATGGATGAGGAGTTATAGGTGTGATGTGCCATAGGGACGAAGGGTTTGGTCTAACTGAGATAACCGTCCTTTTGATGATGTGTATAGATCATAAGTTGATTTGGATTGGAAGAACTAATGGATATGTGAAAGACCGTCATAGGTCACTTTGTAAGGAAATTGGAATTTTTAAGTAGTTTGGGGTACGAACTGAAGGGAGTTGATGAACATGATTGGATATGTGTATATCCAGCTAACTGGGAAAAGGATAGACAAGTGAGATATTTATACAACCTTAGGAGTTACACTGAGGGTATAAGTGATTGATTTAGAGGGAGTTAGAAAACTCTTTAGCGATGGCTGAGTTTTTCATATAATGATAGTTATAATACTAGAAGTCGATAAATGCCATTTGAGGCACTATATGAAAGGATAGGATGAGTTGTCCCCATTGTGGATTAGAATTGGTAAAAGAGGCTACTAATGTTTGTGGAAAGGATGAGAGCAACAAGGGATGCTATGTAGAAAAGGAGGAAACCACTAGAGTTAGTGACAAAGTTATGTAGGGAGTTTCACCCATAGTAACGGGTGGTACGTTTTGGTAAAATGGAAGAGTTGATGTAGAGTTTTGTAGGTCCATTTATGATCTTTGGAAAGATCGGACCATTAGCTTATGAGCATAGAATTACCTGAGGGAAATGAGTTGTATACATGATATATTTCATGTATTGAGATTGGTAAAGGTTGTTTGAGAATGCATTTTGCATGTACGGTTATTCGGGACTTGTGTTAATAAGAGTCTTTGTTTTATCAAAGATCATTTGTGAGATTTATTGACTGTGAGGTCAAGAGTTTGGCAATGAGTTTAATTATTTTTGGTTTGTATATGTGGTATTTTGAAACTTGAACTAAAGTTCACGTGGAAATGAGAGGAGTTCATTTAGAACAAGTATCCTCGTGTGATTTGTTGTTTGTGTGTTTGATCCTAAGGAGTAAATCTCGGGACGAGATTTCTATTAGGAGGGAGTGATGTGACAACCCTGGTTTTGAGGTTCGTCACTTAGTTTTATTTTGTGCTAGGTACGTGTCTTTACATGTTTATGTGCTTATTGGGGTGTATAGATTGTGGTTTGGATATCGTTTCCGGTACGGGGTACCTTGTGAGTGAAACGATGTGTGATGATTTCATGTTCATGAGTTCACATGGTAGTGACTATGAAGTGATATGGTGTTATTTGGTGGTTTTACGTATAGGTATATGTATTATAGAAAATCGTATTTTTACGATTTACGGTTTAGCATTTAGAGGTCTCGGATGAGGTGTTTAGTCATATGAATATTTTTCGGGATGGTTTTAAGTCATTTAGGACTTAGTTATAAAGTTTATTTCAAAATTTGTGATTTTTTATAAAAGTGTATATTTTTCGTCTTTTACGCTATTCGCGTAAAAACTGACTAGTTTTACGGTTTTGAGGTTTTGGAGGCTTTAGGAGCTGAAATAAATTAAGGGAAATTAAGGTAATATTATTAATAAAATTATTAATAATAAAAAGAAAAAAAA
Organism: Glebionis coronaria; assembly: GCA_025667525.1. Classification (NCBI taxonomy): domain Eukaryota; kingdom Viridiplantae; phylum Streptophyta; class Magnoliopsida; order Asterales; family Asteraceae; genus Glebionis; species Glebionis coronaria. The sequence goes on along the minus strand of CM046879.1, from coordinate 417,982,911 downwards.
CAAATTTTAAGGGGTGTTGGGTCGGTTTGGACGCAAGAAAGAAAGAAAAAAAGGAAAAAAGAGAAAAAGGAAAGGGGTTTCTGGGTTGGGCTAGGAATGGGTTATCACGCCCTATATAAAGTTATACGAAACAAAAAAAATTCATTATTTTTCCCTGGAGATAAAAAATTCGTGGGTTTCATAGTGGGTTTTTAGGGTTCTTCATAATTTTGGGGGTTTTCATAAATCAAAGGTAAAGTCTTTAATCCCTTTTCAATTTAATTGTTTTTATGATTTCTTAATTATCTTATGATGGATTTAGGTTAGGGTTTAATTTAAAAACAGTAAATTAATGTTATATTAATGGTGTTATAATGATTACATAAATTAGGGCTTGTATTTAGAGGGATTAGGGTTAATTAATGAGGTTGATTTTGTTAAACCCGTTTTTAAAAACTGGGCAGAATTTTGAGTCAATTGTTTTGATCATATTGGAGGTTCTACAAACTCTTATTTTGCAATCCAAGTATCCCTGAAAAGGTAATTGAAGTGGCTTTCCAATGCAAGAAACGAAAACTAAATTAAAGGTCGGGAAGTGGGTCAAAAACAGGTTACAACAGTCGGAGGTCAAAACTATTTTGAAGTCAGCCTGTTTTCTTTTTAGGTTTTGGGTTGTTTGGGGTACTTAGGGTTGCATTGGGATCTTCTAACGAACATGAGAGATGGTTTATATATTATAGTAAGTATCTGCACTTGGGCTAAGGTTGTGGTTTAGGGTAAGACCCCCTAATCATAACAAACGTTTTGTATGTTTAAAATCAATAAATCTGGAATGACAAAAGTATATATATATATATATATATATATATATATATATATATATATATATATATATATATATATATATATATATATATATATATATATATATATATATATATATATATATATATATATATATATATATATATATATATATATATATATATATATATATATATATATATATATATATATATATATATATATATATATATATATATATATATATATATATATATATATATATATATATATATATATATATATATATATATATATATATATATATATATATATATATATATATATATATATATATATATATATATATATATATATATATATATATATATATATATATATATATATATATATATATATATATATATATATATATATATATATATATATATATATATATATATATATATATATATATCGGGGCCTTAACCGTAGCTTTAAGGTTGGGGCAAATGGGAGGTGTTAGCTAACATATGTAAGGGCATAAATATTCCCTTTACAGAGATCATGGGTATGTTTAAGTGGGCGTTTGGCTTATAGTTTGGAGACCTAAAACCGGGACTGTTTTAGGTAAAATGTTAACGGGACGGGTTATGAAGTAAAATGAGTTAAGGGCTTTATAGAGGGGTGTAATGAGATGCTTAGAGCATATAAACGAGGTATTTATATAGGAGGAGGTTAGATGTTCATCATAGGTTGATGAGCCATCTTAGTGATTTGTTCATGTTTTGATTGTGTGTTTTTAGTTTGTTAGCTTTTGCTAGTGCGAGGACTTTTGGAAAAGCTCAATCAGGTGAGTTTCATAGTCCCATGTCTTTTTATGATTTGACTTCCAGATGGGATGGAAGAGACACTGTGTGGTTTTGTAAAGAATGTTGTGAATGTTTTTATGGTTTGTGATGGACTTGTGTGTACACTTATGTATTAACTGCTATGCGATTCATGATTGTTATTATGGTTTGACTTGGTACCAAGGGGATGTTGACAAGGCGGGGCCTTGGGGAGGTACATAGATGTGTGAGCATCTATGGGACCAATGTATAATGACAAGGCGGGGCCTTGGGGATTGGTTCATAGGTGTTTGGATACCTACGGGAGTTTGGTGTATGGTATTGCCTGGGAGCCTTAGTGTTGGTTTGATTGATTAATTCTTGAATGATTGTTGTTAATACATGATAGTATCACATTGTCCATGTGTTTTGAACTTTGATTGTACTCACAGCTTTTTGGTATGATTTGGCGTTTGAGTCTAAACCTATGACTCTCACCAACTTTATGTTGACGTGTTTTAGTGTCTCTTTCAGGTGAGAATGTGGTTAAGCTTGAGGATAGAAGAGGCTAGATTTGGATGCCTTAGGATTGCATATAGAAGGAGATCCCCGTTCCTTCTTAGTTTACCTTTATGTTTTTTTAATAAGTGATACATGTTGGCACCTATATGTTTGTTTGGTTTATGTTTATTGTTTGTCTTGGGTAAGTGGTAGGACTGTTACCTACTTACCTAGACTCCTGCTATGTTGAGATATTGTCATGACCTTTGTGTCTCCATTTATAACATTATAGTTGCATTTTAGTTTTCTCTATAGAGACACCGTTTGTTGTGATGATATCCATACATCGCGCCCCATGTTCCGCCATGGTGGGGTGTGACACTCCGGGGCAGGACGTGTCGATTCCGTCCAGGTCCAGATTGCCGCACTAGCTGCACGCCAGGAGCGGGAGATATCCGACCTCCGCAGCCAGTTGACAGTCAGTTAACAAAGCCATACCTTCATCTATGATCGTATCGACACTCTTTTTCGTACTATGAGGGGAGACTCCCAGACCGCTAAGGGCATCCAGGCTAGGACGGACGAGGCACTGAAGTGGTTATTGGAGGATAACTACCGCCTCCACCAGCGCATTCAAGTCATGGAGGGTCTGCAGCATCAGACCTATGCCGCTCTTTTCTACTCAGGAGCAATTGTTATCCATTTTCTTTGATCTCGCCACTGTCCGGCATGATGGGGTTACTGGGGAGATGGCTTATCTCCGAGGTGTCATCGATAGACTCCAGAACCAGCTACTGTCTGCACTCCGTACGCTCAAGGAGACCCGAACGACAATTCGGACTTTATGGAACACCAGGAGGAATTCTGCAGCCCCACCAGCTCCATCAGCACCATCAGCCCCGGCATCATCTAGTGGACCATCCAGGCAGGATTAGTACAGACGTACTAGACTTCTTGTACGTCATAATAAGCTTACAGGTTGCATCCCGGCTATCATGACATAGGGCCTTTGTACTTTTATCTCTTTTTCAGCTTTTGGTGATGTAACCCCGTACTTTATCTTTTCTTTTCTTTTGGGACATGTAATTTTGGGATATGATGTTTTAAAGACTGTGTGTATCATTACCTTGGACTAGGCCCGACCGGCTTATGAATTAGATTGTGTTATGCTTGATGAATGTTAAATTTCACATGGAAATAACATGTAATCACTTTCTTTATTATATCTGCTGTGCAATGTATTATATTATGAGTTCTTGACAGGTTATCCAAATTTGTTATGAAATCAGTGCATAAGTTTTCTCGTGCAAATAGTATAAAAACTATACTAATGCTTAAACTAATAATCTCATTTTGTATATGATTATAGACAAATGGTGATTACGAGATCAAATCCTAATAATGCAACCACTTCCAATGCCGATAATGCTGAATCCCCAGAAGCTACTCGAAATGTTACTGCCGCACAACTGCAAGAAATGATAAGTGAAGGCATCACAGCAACCATGGCAGCCAGAGGAGCTGACCAAATGCAAACAATGATCCAAACTTCGATGCACGCAGAAACAACACCAACAGGGGTTGCTCTTACCCCGACTTCTTAAAATGAAAAACCTCATACTACCGAGGGAAAGAAGGAGTTGTTGAATTAATGCAGTGGTTTGAAAGACTAGAGACAGTCTTCCGCATCAGTGGTTGTGCTGACGAGAACAGAGTTAAGTTTGCTACATGCACCCTACTCGAGAGCGCCCTTACCTGGTGGAACTCTGTGGTCGCCATCCTTGGACATGAAACTGCTTATACTCTCACTTGGGCCAACCTCAAGGAGAGAATGACTGAGAAGTATTGTCCCAGAGGAGAAATGAAGAAGTTGGAAGTCGAGCTGTGGGATCTAAAGTGTAAGAACAATGATATCCTTTGGTACAACCAAAGATTTCAAGAGTTAAGCTTGATGTCCACCAGAATGTTTCCTCTAAGGAGTGACAAGATTGAGAAGTATGTCAACGGACTCCCTGACAACATCCATGACAGTGTGCTAGCTTCACGACCCACTACTGTAGAAGGTGCTATGGAATTTGCGACTGAGCTGATCAACAAGCGAGCCCGTAATCTATCCGAGAGGCAAACAGACAACAAGAGAAAATCCGATGAAAGCTCTCGTAGCCAGCACCATCAGCCTTCCAAAAAGCAGAACGTTGGGCAAGCTGATTACACTACTCCCACAACCCGCACCAAGAGCTACTCAGGGACCAAGCCAAAGTGCTCAAAATGAAACTATCATCATGTTGCTGGAGGACAATGCCAAGGATGCTACAAGTGTGGCCAACAAGGCCATTTTGCTCGCGATTGTCAAACAAATGTTGCTACCCCAGGTCGACCCAATACCAATCCCGGGAACATCAACAAGGGCAAGTCCAACGCACGTGGGAGTGGAAGTGGGCAGCAGGGAAACCGAAACCCTACTGGTGGGAGCAGTATTAGACCAAAGAAAGCTGTGGTATGTTACGAGTGTGGAACCCCTGCGCATGTGAGACCCGATTGTCCCAAGTTGGCCAACTAGAAGAAGGACAAAAAGGGATCTTCTTCGCAAGTGTACATGGCCGGCAATGCCCAAGCAAATCCAGGCTCCAACGTCGTACCTGGTACATTCTTACTAAACCAATGATATGCATCTATCTTGTTCGGTACATGAGTAGACCAAAGCGTTACAATTGCTAAATTTAGTAAGGTATTGGAAATCCCTCCGATAGTTCTAGGCTCCTATTATACTGTAAAATAGTCGACGGAAAAGTTATGATGGTTAACACCATCATACGAGGTTATTCCTTAAAACTTCCCAATCACCCGTTTTACATCAACCAGATCCTAGAAAGTCTTGATAGCTTTAATGTCGTCATTAGCATGAATTGACTAGCAAGTATCATACAATTATCCTATAGGACCCAAAAATTGGCTCGTGTACCTTGGGGAGATGAAAACTTGATTATACTGGGGAGCCATAATCCCGATATAGTTAACACAAGATTTAGTGTCATCTCTAGCACCAACAGGCCAGAGAGTACTTGGTCCGGGAATACTCCATTTCCCTAACCTGTTTCTCCCCTGCCTAAACCTGAAAGACACATCCAACTCACAATGGGTGTATTTTGCAGGGTTATATCCGCCACTCAGGCAACCCTAAACCTGAAAGGCACATCCAACTCACAATGGGTGTACTTTGTAGGGCTATGTCCGACATCCCTCGAAAGGAGATGTTGAATGTCCCATGATTTTGGACATTCCTCTTTCCTCTTCGGGTCTAATTAGTTTGACAATACCATCACCCACCAGACTCGGGGAGATGTGCTCTCCTCTCTTTAGAAGTCAGGATTTGTACAAATTTTAAACCAGTAATAGTGAATGCATGACCCTTTTTACGACACCCTACAAGGCGCGCACTTCTTTATTCTTGGTATCTTCTTTTATTTCCACCATTTGAGGTACTTCTTTTCTGCGCCCCTCTCGCTCAACCCCACGACGAATGAAGCAAACTCCTTGCAACTTTATACGCAATCGCCATCAACAATAATCTTAACCTCTCTGTTGGGTAGAAACTTTAGTACTATTAACTAATGTTTGTATCCCACAAGCTTGAGGTATAATCGTAAGTCTTTTCTTAAAGCTGTTGATATAGGAGGGGTTATAGTTAAAATGTTTTGTTTTACCTTCAACCCCCAATTTTCATCATCGGGTGTGGATATATAACCAGTATCTCACCAGTGAAAAGGATGCAGATATAGTACATCCCCAGCCTCCCCAACATATAAAATATGCTGGCATGGCCTCCTCATAACCGAAACCATTTGCAATGGATTTGTCCTCCTAACCAAATCCATAACGCCATTGGTCCTCTCCCAGATCCTGGATGGCGGTGACCCCCGTTGGGAAGCCTGCACCTATTTATCCACAGCAGCAGTCTCCTTTACTGCTCAATCGGATGTATAATGTGATCCAGATAAAGATCTCTTTGCATTCCTTTCCTATCCATCCACAATAGCAGTCTCCTTTACTGCTCAATCGGATGTATAGTGCGATCCAGATAAAGATCTCTTTGCATTCCTTTCCTATTCATCCATAACAGCAGTCTCCTTTACTGCTCAATCGGATGTATATTGCGATCTAGATAAAGATCTCTTTGCATTACCTCCTGTCCATCCATAGCAGCGGTCTCTTGTACTGCTCAATCGGATGAATAGTGCAACCCGGATAAAAATCTCTTTGCATTCTCTTCTGCTCACCTGTAATAAAAGAAGCTTCCACTAATGCCAAACCAGACGTATAAGAGTAACCTAGGTATAGACCACTTCGCTTTCATACAGCCATCCGTACCTGAGAGAGAGTCTGAAACAAATCATATACTTAGAACATCTTTCACTTAAAAGATAACTACGTTTTTAATAGCTTTGAGGACAAAGCTAAAATAACGGGGTGGTGCTGTAAAATCCATGATTTTACCATGATTTTATATAATAAATTTCCACCCAATAATCCTAGAACACTTATTCATGTGTTATAATTCCTTAAGATGTGTATAAACATGTCTATCATGTAACTATACTTTTACTTACATCTTTGTTGAAAATAACTTCATAACTTAAAACCATGAGCATACAACTAGGAAAAACAAGTAATGAAGTTATAACTAGCATTGTGTGTACCACACTTAAGACAATTCGGAAATATACTATAAGTAAGTATTTAGCCACAATATGTGTGTAAGTGAACTAGGGGTATACTTAAACTCTTGAACTAGCCCAAGACCATCACCCTCCTTTGTGTGTAAGCCCAACATAAGCCCAACACAAGCCTACCCTACCCTTTTTGGTTAGCTATACACGGCACCAAGGGTATGTGGAAGGAGAAGAGATGCATGGGAAACATAAAGGCTTACACTTGGCAAGATTTCTCTTACCAAGACAAGTAATGCCTTTTGCCCTCCTCTCTCTCTCTCCCCTTTTAGCCGAAAAACACACACATACTCTCACATTCTCTCAAGCAATCTAATCTTGTTTCTCTCATCCTCTTCTCTCTCAATCATACGGCTTAAAGCCATATACATCCAAAACCAAGTATTAAATCCACTAAGATTCTTGTCTCATCTTTACTACAAATCATTAGTAGTATCATTCTTTTTGAAATCACCATAAACAAGCCCTAGCCGATATCATCAAGGCCACGGCTTGGTTTGTACTAGGGTTTTCTTCATCATCTTGAGTAGATCTCAAATCTCCTTGTTCATCTAGATCATTCTTGGTATTTTTAGGCAAGAAAGGTATACACATCATATTCTTTCATTACTTCATGCATGCATCATCATACATCTATAAACACAAGTAAATAACATGTTAAAAATCAAGATTTGATAAGGCTATGACCATTATAGGTCACGACATAATTATGAAACTCATATACATGATTTAAAATCTTATAATAAGAAACATATGATTTGTATTCTATGTTTTAAACTAGATTTGAAAACGATATGAAACCTTTTATAAATCTAAATGTTGCATGGGTTACAAATCTTGTTCTATGGGACTATGGTTAACTAATAATCATAGATCTCATAAAATGAACTTATGTAACTTAAAGATCATGAAAACCATGACCTTAAAGGTCACTGCTAAAATAAATGGTGAACATATGATTTGTTTCCTAAGTCTTGAATAACGGAATATGAAATGATACATGTTAAATGGAATATTAAAAATCATAAAAACAACTTATGTGTATAAATGTAGCCGTGGGTTACATAAGACCTAATATGGGTTAGATGTACATGCATGCTATTATAAACCATAGATCTAATGATAAAGATTAACTTGAGTATGTTAAACGTAAAACAAGCTTATAAAATCTTATGGGAACCTTGGGAAGAGACAATATAGCCGTGGGCTATATGTAGTCTCCTTGGTATAATAGTAACCTTGGGAACATGCATGTAACTTAGATAATCATGATGTATTTTTTTTTGTAAATATTTACAAGACTTAAAACTAGCTAATATGTTCATCATGGAAATACCAAGATTTAAAAATATAGCTGTGGGCTATATATGTGTGTACATGGATCTATGATTATTTTTAGGTCTAGACATAGTTTAGATCTTATGTTGGACTTGTGACTTATTTTCTTGATGTGTATATAGCTAGATCTATTTTTGTAACACTTATAAATTACATGCAACCTTAAATGAGACTTGACTTATCTTAATAAGCTATAACTAATTATAGCCGTGAGATGTAAGCTCTTATTAGGGCTTATGACTTACTTGCAACCTTATAACACACCTAAATCTAATTTGGTACATCACATAAAACAAATTATAAGTTTTATTCTCCTAATTAGATTTAAAACTAAATATAAATAAACTCATAATAAGCTTATAATAATATCCTAAGTTAAAACTTACATAAAATGTAAAGTAGTGTTAATGGACTATTTAAGCCCATGAAATGTTAATTCAAAACTTAATGGACCCTATAAGCCCATTTAATAAATTTTAGTAACTTAATGGACTTAAGATTACACTTAGGCCCATTTAACTAATTTAGGACTTAAAAATGTATTTAAGCCCAATAAATGATTTAAAGGCCCATTTAAATAAATTAGTGGACTTGAGATATATTTAAGCCCACTAAATAGCCCATTAGATATTTAGCCTATTTAATGAGCCCATATGATATTTTGAATGTTAAATAAAAGTTTTTATAATAGAATATAACTTATAAAAACTTTTTGGATGAAAATGACAATTCATAAAACTTATGGACTAAAATCGTAACTTATGAGACTTGTTTTGATAAACTAGTAAACACAAGGACTGAAAATGTAAATATCCAAAAGTCTAGGGTTTAATAAATACTATCTGTGGCAAATTAAACCCTAGGTACCATTTTAGGAAGTTTCTAAAAGTTATTTTGTCATTTTATAACCCTAAGGACTATTCTTGTAATTTGCCAAAACTTAAAGAAGCCCTAGGGGCTGTGTTTGTAATTTTAGTAAAGCTACAAAACCTAGATATAACTAGGGGGACTAAATCTGCCATAAGCCGAAACTTTAACAAGCCCTAGGTACTAAATATGTAAAATCCGAAAGTTATACTTGTTTAAAAATATAGAGGGACTAGTTTTGCCATATTCCGAAACATTAACAAGCCCTAACCCTAAAATCTATTTTAATTATAATAAAACATAATTAAAATACTTAGACCATAAGAATTAAGGTATAAATTCTTAAGTTAAATCATTTTATAAATATTAAGATAATTTATGGAAACTTTAAAGTTAAATAAAATATTATATTTTATTTTTCAAAATAAAATATTTATATTTTCTTTAGGAAATAATTGTATAAACGATTATGAATATGTATTACTCATACATAAACTCATATACTTTTAGAAAATAAAATTTATATGAACGTTGGATAAATTGAATGTTAATATTTAAGTAGAACATCTTACGTCTGCTTAAAATATGAAATTTTATATTAAGGTTTAAATGAATGATTATAATACATGAACTACGAACGTGAACTAATATTAAGTAGAATTTTTATGTTACTTAATAATGAAACTTAATAGTAAATGAGTGATTATAATACTTGAACAGAGAACGTAAATTAATATTTTAAGTAAGACATTATATGTCCACTTAAATAAGAAACTTAATTGTAAGTTGAATGATTATTATAAATACATGTATAAGCATACATATATCTTCTTTGTACTATCTATTAAGACTGTACTATTTGATTAGGCATAACTTCGGCGTGAGCTTTAATTGGATATTCGTATTAAACAGCTATTGCCTACTCCCAGGTGAGTTTACAGCCCCATATAAACTTTTGATAAAACTTTCCCTTTTAGGAAAGAAAATATGCAAACACTTAATGGACATAACAGGATTGTATAACTTGACCATGACTGATTATTATTGGGACTGTTAAATTGTTGTAAATCGCCCGAATATTATAAATAGATCTATTAGGGATTGACCATCCCCGTCTGGGTGAGTCATGCTCACTGAGCCTTGGCCGGGACAACAGACGTATACCATGTTGGAACTGGAATGGGTGTCTTTTTGTAAGACACTACGTCCTCATCTGTTGAGGACTATGGAAGGTTAAGCTTCAGTTTCTAATAATAAACAAATGTAATCTACATTTTAGTAAGAATGCTTTGTGCATTGTTACTTCTATGATTAATGTATGTCCAAACTAATTAATTGTTAAAATCTGTAAATTCACCAACTTTATGTTGACCCCCTTTAGTATGTTTTGCACAGGAATATGAAGTTAGTGCGTGGTGTGTGCATGGTCTCCAGCATCTTAGTAATCTGCATCATAGGACTCGTTAGGGGTTCTATTTGGGAAACATAAACAATCACCTTCTATCATGTTTAAAACAATTTTATTTTATTTGTTATCAAACCTGTAAACTGATTTAAATAACTCTTTATCTTATGCTCTATGGACTATATGCTATAGTTCCACCCTAGTGACATCTCCGTGGATATTTCGGCATATTTTGACCCTACCCAGGGTGTCACAGACATTTATGCTGGACACAGCGCGCAAACGTGCAAGTTCGAACTTGGCAATTGTGAGTTCGCAATCTTTTTGTTCTGTCGCTTGGTTGACCTTTTGGTTTGCTTGTGCCAGATGCTCAGACAAACGTGACACCTTCTTTTTTAAATAAGAAGCTAGTGTTTTTTTCTGTGAGGCAACTGTATCCAACTCTCTCATTAGTATTTTGTCGGGCATTTCGTGCAAAAGTTGGGCGCGGGCAGGGGGAGTTAAGTGTTGGAGGAAATCCTCACATGCAGCTGCGCTATCCAGTGTGCATGAGCGGGTGCACTTCCAGGGCGGAAAGAATCTGGTGGACTTCGAGGTGCTGACACCAACTTTGGTCGTTTCAACGTGGGAGCTGCAAATTTGACATCCTACGAGTGTTAGAGAAGTGCACGCATTGTTTGTTTCGAAAAGATGGTAAGGAATGACATGGTGATGTACCTTGATATATGTGTCTATTCCCGCGGCCTTCAGAGTATCCCCCACGAAGTCACATCGGCGCGTGGTCTAGTCTGCAGTGTTCTCCCCATTTTGGGAATTTGCTGTGTGGGGGAGCACGATAATTTTTTGTAGCTAGGAACATGTATGACCTCTTCTGATGGACCTGTGTGTGAGTCCCCTTCGAAACCATGGTCTTCTTCATCTCCCAGATTCGTTTCTTCTGACGAAGACTCTATGGTACATGGCACACTTTGGATGGGAGTAGCATTTACTGCGATTATCCTCTCGGTGTTCCCACCAGGTGTTGGGGAAGGAAACTCCAGGGCCACAGTGCGTTGACCAACGCGCCATCCATTAGATAGATCGAATGGTGTGAAAGGTTGTGCGCGCATAGTCACGGCGCACGGATTCTCGCGCTTCACGAGCTGCGTATAAGTTAGTTTTGTAAAAGTATGAAGAATATCTGAGTATATGCACATAAGTCATTTCATTTTTTGGTTTTTAGGAATACAAGGTTCTTACCATGGTCGAAATCATCGAAGTATTGAGGAAGGTGGTTTGCAGGAAGAGTCGATGTATGGCTCAGTCCTAGGGCGTATAGTAGTGCCTCTGGGTATTCTTGCATTGGTATCCGATCAGTGTTAATTATCTGTGCGTCTGCTTCGTTGTACGAGCCAGCAATGGGGCGGTCATCTTTCATCATTGTCTCGGGGGTGATGAAATCATAGTCGAACGGAAATACAACCTTATCTACCCAGAAGAATTTGTCGTTCCACATCTTCATAGAATCTATCTTAACCGAGTAACATTGTAATTGACCAGGGCGTTTTGCAAAAGATATCCATCCGTTTATCCACGAGGGTCGGTAGAAGGCGCGGAACAGGTTTATTGTTGGGTCAACGTTCTTAAGTAAGCAGTTTATTTCAAAATTTGAGATTTTGGCGGCACCTATACAATGCAGCTGTGAAAGGTGTATGCTGTAGTAGCTTAGTATATCCATCAGAAAACGGCTTAGGGGTATGCGGTTGTTGGAAAACTCGATAAACCTGGTGTATACACCAATTTTTCCATCAGGGAAACTTCCTATATGTGCTTGTAGATCTGGCACAGTTGGATGGAGATCTGAGGGTATATGGTACTTAGTGGCGAAACGCTAGAGTTCTTGTTCTGATATACGGGACGTCACATCAAACAGCTGTGCTACCATTTTTTCCTTGCCAATATTTTAAGACGGGGATGGAGTTGGTATTGTTTTTGTTTCCTACTATTTTCAACAATGGTGGGAGGGTTTTTTGGATAGGTAAAGAAGAAGGTTGAAAGTCTGTCAGACTGCATTTATATACACTATAGACGCATGGGATCTTGCGACACGTGTCTAAAATGCTTCGTTCATCCTACGGTGTTCGCCAGTTGGATCCTCTGACGTGGTTAGTGCCTTTCCCGGTTCTCGATGAAGGATTGTGATAGTGGAGTCTGATGTGGATACTTATTCAAACTTATTTCGGGTGGGTTGTGCGTGGTATTTCTTTTTTATGAAGATGTTTGCAAGAGGGCCTGAATGGTTTATAGTCTAGTAGCCGCGGTTGGAACCTATGACCACTAGACTGGGGGGACATGATTATGCATAGTCCCTATTCGGGCTGGATAGTCCGACTCACAGGTACTACCCGCATCCATCAGGAATGGATTGAATGCTTGTACGATGTGCGCGCGCAGCCCAGGAGGCCCGGTAAGCCGCTATCGCACATACGACTAATTACTTAGCCAGGTCCTTGACGTAACGCGACAAGATCGGACAGAATATAACCTATATTATAGTTATATTCGCCTAAGGAAAAGAGATATACACTTGCCTTAGTTAGGTGATAAGGATCAAACTATTTGGAGTCATTATCTCTTTCTTAGGCCGTAAGAACAGGGAGCCTAGCCTGGACTCTCTCGGGTATAAAAGGAACCCCCATGGTTCCATAAAGGTACGATAAACACAATACCCTAAACACTATATACTCAAATCGATTACTTACTCTCACACCGGAGTCTAATCCTGGGTCACAAACCACGGTAAGCCTAACGGTGTCTGTTTAGTACGCAGGGTCTTCAAAACAAGTTTCACTTGGTGCAAGAGCCGGAGTCTACAAGACCCCGAATTAAGCCTAATTCAGGTCAAGCTCAGTCTATCCAACTTTTGTATCAACAAAGGAAACAACGGTCGTTAATCTCAAAATACCGCCGGTGGATCAAACAGCGGTACTTACTTCCAAAATATCGCTAGTGGATCAAGTAGCGGTACTTACTTCCAAAATACCGCTAGAGGACTAACAAGTAGTACTTACTCTCAAGGTACTGAAGGCAGTCCAATCACATCTCAGAATTCACAAGGAAGATCCTCATCACTGTTTAGTGACAATGATGCCTTCTCATTCTTTGTTGGACAAGACAACAAACCAATGTTAACCCTCAATGACTTATTCCAAATGGATGATGCTGATATTGAAGAGATGGATCTCAAATGGCAAGCTGCTATGGTCTTTGTAAGATCCAATAGGTTCTTCAAACGAACTGGAAGGAAGATGAATGTTGATCCTAATGAACCATTAGGATATGAAAAATCCAAAGTTGAATGCTATAACTGTGGAAGGAATAGACACTTTGCAAGGGAGTGCAATAGGGATAAGGCTGAAGGAAGCAGTCGGAAGTCCTAGAACAGCAAATAGAACCAGTTCAAGAGTCTCTGAAAGCTTTCCAAAAGGAGATAGCAGAAGTCCTAAAGGAACTAAAGCATTGGTAACTGTAGATGGAGTGGTTAACTGGGCTGAAGAGGAAGAGGAAGAAGAGCTTGGTTTGATGGCTCTCTCTCATGAAGATACTGAGGTACATCTTTGTTCTAAAGATTGTGTTCTTAAATTTAATAGTCTAAAAGCAGAACTTGATGAACAATAATAAAAAGTAAACACATGTATTGTAGAAGCAAATGCTTTTAAACAAGGGGTTGCTAAGTTAGAGGCAAATATAGTTTTTGTAGATTTGTAAATCTATGCTTATGTATTTAGAGAGAGAAAGAGATGGTGGATTTCACACTTTAGAGAGAGAAAGTTAAAAGGAACTATGTGAAAAATATGAAAACCACACCCCTCTCCATCAAAGGAGAGGGTTTATATACCCAAGCCTTTTAATGGGCTTGGGTTTACACGTTTGGGCCGGCCTACACAAGTTGTAGGCTAGGCTTGAACTTGTTTGTTAAATAACGAAAGTTAACTAAACTACGAGCTATTACATGGACTATCGTTGGAGTGACCGATCCTTCTTAATACGTATAACGTATTTCCAACAATCTCCCCCTAAGGGAGGTCACTCCAAACAAGGGCGTTACCCAAGTTACAATAATGAAATAAACCTAGCATACTATGCTTGTCTTGAGCTCGTAGTCTTCGTCTTTCTTTTTTTTTTTGGTGAACATGCTGATGTGATCTTTGATATCAGTCTCGAGCATTAATCTCTTGCCTTGATCTCGTGCCTCCATTACTTGTGATATTTGCCTCTTCGTGACCTGACGTCCCACATACTTATACTTTAGTAATTCTTGAAAGCTTCAGAGTTCGATACAGCGGAAGACTTAACTTTTAGGCTTTCTTGAATTAGATGAGGTATTAAGTGCATAAAGTATAAGCATGCGGGGACGACTTCTTCTTGGATCCCGCAATGCCACCGTCTTCAAATGCCGCAACATAAGTAGACACGAGCGAAATGGCTTTGAACATTTCACTCTAAATCGGTAGCATTTTACCTCCGGTCGGTGAAGACCGTTGGACGATATTAGATATCGTACCCGTGACGGATAGTTTCAATTAAGTAACTTCCTGACGGGATTTCGCGGGTAAACCCGTTCTCTTTATTCGACCGTCCAAAGCTGACTGCGAACATAAAGAGTGAATCATTTGGATAATAATATCCGCATGATTTGAAGCCGTCAATTCATGTTCCTGGAACAAGTGAAATTCAATTAAGAACCGCACCATCGTTGCTTTCCAGTTGTCACGAGCTTGATTCGTATAGAATCTTGCAAGTTACCTACCAAGTGCTGTTTGAGGTTAACACTAGAAGGATTTACACTCATCACCGTGAACACTAAGGTATCACTCTGAGTGTTCTGACAAGATCACTGAGATATTGCGTAGAGGCCTGGAACGTGTTTAAATTCAGTTAAGAATTAAACAGCTGTTGCTTTCCAGTTATCACAAGTTTGATTCATAAAGAATCGCACAAGTCACCTACCATGAGCTTTTTGATATTCGCTCAAGAAGGATTTCCATCTTAATTGTAAATACTTTCGTATTACTCGGATGTTCAGGCAAGATCATGAAGATTTTGCGTAGGACTCTTAAAATCTTTCTTACATTTCACAGTGTGTGAAGAAGCAAGGAAATATGAAAGTGTGTCCTAATGAGATATTTGATGATCTCAAATGGCTCTAGACTCGATCGTGCATTTTGGATATTAGTGATCGGAGGCTGGAGAGGAGTGCCACCTTTTCAATACCAATTTATTCGGAGTGAATAAATCAATAGATAACGTGTTGTCTCCGTGTGATTAAAACAAATACCTTTTGAGAGATATCTGAGTTAGCTGGAATGGGTTGTGCATTGCATCACTGGGTCCATGATGTCTGTCTTCAATATCAAGAATCATTAAAATGATCTCAATAGCATATGTGTTGACCCGGTTTCTGCCTAAGTTGTAAGGAGGGCTTCTTTCTTTACACCCTTTATCTTTACAATTCTTTTTCATTCTTCAACCCCTTCAATGCTTACCAATACGTCATAACTAGCACCTTGTTGTGATTGTTCCAGTGCTAACTTAAGTACTTGGTCGGCATTCAGCTACGTTCACAATCTTTCTCCATCTTTCCTAAGGACTACTATTTCTAGCTATGGAATGTCCTTGGGAAGATTCCTCCGGTTCTGGAAGAATCATAGGACTTAACCTATCCTACCATCCTTATGTCACCACAATCTTCATCGTCGTGAAATAAATGGGTTTCGGGTAAGTATATGTCACCATGAAAATCCATTTTGATATAGCAAATCCATTTTGCTCCCCCTTAACCTATGCTACGATATTCGAAAACATTTCGCACATGTCGGGATGAGCCAGCACATTAAGTCAAACCATTTGTGATAATATCCCATATTAAATCACATTTTCTCCCCCATATTAAAAATATTAACCCAATCGATGTTTTTAATATCAATTGATTTAATGAAGTTTTAACAAAGGTTTTGGGAAGAAAAATGCGAGTCCATTTTATCTTCATGGTATCAAATGTATGAGATATGATACCGATTTGTAACATGATCACATATTCACCATATTAGAAAAGAATTGACAAGGTTGGACCTGATAGATGAGAACATCATATGATAAGATCAAATGGTTCTTGTCAGCATATGTTGGTCGCCTCGTCACGTCTGAAGTCATCTCTTGACACCACATGTACGATTGGTATTGTTGTCTTGACACCAGTTAGTGAGCTTGGCACGTTCGACATCGAAGATTCTGAATGCTTGACAATTGCTCCCCCTCAATTCCCGTGTTCTATTGAAAGAGCTGTAGTCGTTGGTTGAGTAGTCGCATCGTCGAGTATGTAGATACCAATTGTAGATAGCATGGTTGTAGAGATGATAGCTTCATAAAAACAAGACTTCTCTTGTTTTAACAAATAAATGCACTGAAACGTACATAGATTTGTGTTAGACCAAGTTATAAAGTAAACTTGATCCCTTACAAGGTTTTAAAGTAAACTTGCCCGAGAAAATTAATTCCCGTTGTGAGCCAAAGCTTTCATAAGAAATACTTGACTTTAATATGAAAACCGGGTTGCAGTCAGAAATAACTACAAGCCATTTTGGCATGTTTTATGAAATATTTACAACTTTTGTACGAACTCTATTTATGGCGCCGTGTCAATATTAATCGACATTTCTAAGGCCGTAAATATTATCGTACCAAAAGACATGCCTTTGAAAAATAACGTAAAAAATATTTTTGAATTTTTCTGAATTTTTCATTTTTTATGGTTTTTATATGGTTTTATATTTTTGTATTTTGCTTTTGTGGATAAAAATATAAACAATATATACAAATGATCACCAAGGATACGGAGAATAGTTTTACCACCACTATTGAAATGTGTATAATGCAAGTTCGTTTTCTCAGTTCTTAACTAATAGAAAGTCCAACCAATATCGGATTTATAATTGTTCTTGGTTGTTCAAGCTTGCTTGGTAATCTATTGCTAATTCAAACAACACTATGTAAAAATGAAAAATATAAACCTACTTATACGTAAAACAAGTTGCAAATTCCAAGTTTTTATTCAAACAAGATTTAAATTGCAAAATATAAAACTATAAGGACTGAAAATGTAATTTCTATGAAATGTAAATGCTTGAAATGTAAATTCTAAAAGTTATAAGGACTACTAATGCAAAACAGTTAACTAAAAGGACTAAACTTGTAAAAACTTAAACAAACTAACCAAATAGTAACAAACTAACAAACTTGATAACTGAAATGTAACAAACTCCAAATGTAAAGGACTGAATTATGCAAATACCACAAAATTAGGAAGTTTAGCTAGGTTTAGAAACTGATTAAACTTCTAGGGACTAAAATGCAATTAAACTAAAGTTTTAACTAAAAACGGGCAACAAAAATGAATAAGCTCGTTTGAGCTTATTACTCAACCAAATAAGCTGAAACAACTTGCAAAACTCTTAAAATCCAATTATAGCTACGTGTGTTCAAGGAAATAAGCTAAAAGTCAAAAATAAGCAATTGAGTGCTTATTAATAAGCACAAAATAAGCTACAACTTATTTCAATCAGTCACAACTTGATTTTTGTAAAGAAACTGATTAAGCACTTGATTACAAGAACGGGAAATCAAACTAGAACTATTTTCATCCAGTAATGAAGGAGAAATCTGAAATAAGCTCTTTTGAGCTTATGTTGACCAAGTTTGACCAATTTTTATGAAAAAGCTCAAAACTTCAAAACTTCATATTCAAAACTAACTAAATGGATTGGTGAAAGAAAACAGCAACTTTTGTGAAGTAGATTAAGAGATATGAGAAAACAGTCACCTCCTTATATCAGAGAATGACAAATGCTTAAACCTTGACTAAAAAGCTTATTCCTAGCTTATTACCTAAAACTGTAGATTTTCCTTGAAATGACTGAAAGTTTATGATGTAAGCTATAACTAGAAACAAGTTTGAGCAAATTTAACAAAGTAATGAAAGAGAATTCAGCAATTGAAATTGACTAGTTTCTAAACCAAAGCTGATAACAAGTATGACCCAAACTATTTTAAAGCCAATTGCCTGTTTGACTATTATTTTGACTTGTAAAAGACTTAAAACCAATTGTTAACTCCTAATGACTAGAAACAAACTCTTAAACACCAATTTCCAACTCTTGAAAACCACTTAATAGCTACTACCAAACACTCCTTTATATGATTTGATCAAACTTTTACAAAGACTAATTGAGCATTGGTTTGAACTGATTAAAAAGCTTTAGCAAACTAATTTCAATGGACAAAATGAAGTATTTAAAAGCTGTAAACAATCAACAATCAATGCTAGAACTGAAAGTAAGCTATGATGCTAACAAGTAATTGAATGTATGCAGAAACTACAAATCAGATCACAAGAATGCAAGAACTGAACTACTAAACACTAGAATCAATCAAATATCAACTACTCATCAAGTAAAACAGGCAGCCATCAAGATTTAACTAGGAAAATTAAGCATGCAATGACTTGTTAAGTGGAACCAAAAACAAGGGCTATAGAACCTAAAGTAGAAATCCTTTGGGAAGAAGAGGAGCGCTGAGCTCTCTTGCCCTAGTGATACCACCACCTATCACTAGTGTTCAACAAGAATCAATCAACAATTCAGCTACACATAATCTGGAATCAACATTTTGCTACAAATCTTCAAGAACAATGGAAAGAACTTGAATTCTGATCAGACAGCTTCAATACTTCACCAATGTAAGCTATGATCAATGGTTGATCATAACATACATCAAACAGCAACAAGAACTCTTAACAGCAACAAGAATCAACAGGAATTTGAATAACAGAATTTGGCGGGAAAAGGAAATTTGAATTTTATTGAGTAAATTCAGTTACAAAAGTGGTTGCAAGCTACTAACTAACTAACTAACTCAAGAGTTTGTCAGACTCTTGAGTAGTTAGGGGAAAAGTGAGGGAAAAATGGAAAGGAAAGATTAAACTATGTGTTTTACAAATTTAAGCTACAATGAGAAATGAGGTACATCTTAGCTATTTATAGGCATGAAAGAAGATTCTGTTGGGGTTTGTGACGTGGCAGATCCAATCATAGCTTGACACGTGGAAGAATTCTGCATTTGCTCTTTGAAGGTGATGAACTAAATTGGGTGTTTTTGATTGAGTGGATAATTTGTTAATTGGATTGCACCATTGAATTCCTCTCTTCAAAACGAGCAATATTGGTGTTTTGATCTTCTCATGAAACGGCTTCAATCTCAATCCCGATCCTGGAAATATTTTTGTTAAAGAAGATGGACACGTGTCATTCCCTGGTTGGTTTAAAACATTGCACACGGATCACACTGTTGAGATATGGTAATAAATGAGGCGGCTGTTAATGGGTATTTAATGCTTGATCCGTGTGACTTGTTTCCCTTCTTCTTATTGGTTGAGCCCTTTTCACATGGATTAAACTTTACAAAACTTTCCAAACTTGGCAGATTTGGTCCTTGTATTTGGCAGATTGTAATTTCAAGCTATGATCTTAATCCTTTTGACATTTTTGGCCCTTCAACTTTGATTCTTCAACAAAATGGCCCTTTGACTGAGTTGACTTTGTAGTTGACCAAATTTGACTTGAATCTTGACTTTTCATAATTTGCACTTCTAGTCCTTCAACTTTCACAACTTGTCAAGATAGGTCCTTGAACTTCAAAGTCTTGTCACTTTTGATCCTCTTTTGTCTTTTTCATCCATTTGAGCTTGGTTTTTCCTTGTTTGCTTGAAATTGTATCCTTTTACCTACATAAGATCACACAAACACAACATACCACATAATACTGCTTTTTACAAGATAAATGGGTATTTTGCTTCATGTTTTAGGGTTATTTGTTGATAAAAGGATATGAGTTTAAGCTCATATCAAATTCCCCTACACTTGAGCATTGCCATGTCCTCATGCAATATTATATTTTAAGGCTTAAAAATTTACATTTCCCTCATAATTAATCCACATTGGCCATATGAGATGCATCTACACTACTCTAAACTAGATGATGCATGATTTTGACTTTTAATAATGCAATGAATCAAAATACACTTCTATCTATATCTTTTTGATTTTTCTTGAAATGGTTTTGATGGAAATAACTCATAAAGAACTCAATGACTTGGATTAGGGCTTGGGTACCATGGACACTTATCACCCTCAAGTTTCACTTTCCCCATACCAAGCTAGTAAATGGAATCATTGCATTCACAAGTAAAAAGTGCATCAACTTATTCATGACAATTAAATGTGGAACCGGTTATAATTTGAGCAAATTGCTTGTGGGCAAATTTGTCATTATTCAAGTGTGAAATATAAGAAGTGTAAAATCCAAAAATAAGGAAGCACGGTTTTAATCCTAAGTAATATTCTCATCCATTACTTGAAAAACCGCTCACAATTAATACAAGTCCGAATTAAGAGTAATAAGTCATTCGCCTTATGTGTAAAATCCTCATGTCATGCTTTCATAAGTAACTACACACTCGCTAAGGAAAGAAAAATAAAACTCACGCAATAATTTACATCCGCATCTTTTTGAGATTTTGGATCTTCAACCCCGCAACCCGTCAAGGTAATATTGGATTGGAGCAATCTATTGAATCCCCGCAACCCGTCAAGGTAATATTGGAACTCAATAGTCACTATAATTAACACCACACTGCCCCTCTTGGGAGTCTTGCATTATTTTTTTTTTTTTTTTTTTTTCTAGCCACTCATTTTTTTTTCATAAGCCACTCTTATTTTTCTTTATTCCTCACCAAGAAATTTGCAAAGAAGAAAAGGAAAAACACCCGCTAAATATGGAGCATGACATAAGTCTAGTACACATAAAACGTGCTAACTTAGAATCTTAAGACGTACTCATATCAACCATAAATGATTAGCCAAAAATGCATAAGAGATTACAAACCAATTAAAACCGTACTTGATTATTTATTAACAATTATATACAAGCGAAGAAAATAGAGGTCAAGAAGAGAAGGGTTTAGCCACAAGTAATTGCCATGAAGTCTATCTAGCCCTTTTACACTTGCTTCAACTCTATCATTTCCCATTCTCCACAAATTTAAAATTTCAAAGAATGAAATTGGTGGAAGCTTAGCCTAATAGACCAATGAAGGACTACATGGTTAAGGATACTAGCTAGAGAGTGCTAAAATAAGCAAACTCGGGTTGAGTCAAAATATCCATGGCGGGCCTAATATGTCAAAGAAATCTAAACTTGTTAAAACCATGTTTTATTATTTTTTCTTTATATATTTTGATAAAAGAAGAAATATATATACAATGCAAATGTGTTATGCAAATGAAAAATGATTAATGCAAAAATCATGAATGCATATTTTTGTTGGCCAAAGTAGATCAAAAATTTGAAAAATGTTTGAAAAATTAATTTTCCATTTTATCATGCAAGACAATGACAAGTTCTAGGTAAGGTCACTTCGATAGAAGACCCCCCTACACTTAAGCTAAACATTGTCCTCAATGTTTAAGAGCATGGAAGTATAAAAACTTCCCCTACACTTATGACAATGAATAGACTTTGCTTAACCCAAGTTAAGGAAAGGACTACTATTAGTGAAAGCATGTTTAAGCACAAGGTGTCAATGAAAAATCACTAAAGTAACGAAGTGAACCGGATACAAGGGCCTCCTCCATAAGCTCCAAAGCATGAGATGAGTGAGCAACCCTACAAACAAGCATGAAGACAAAAGAAGGTCTCCCCTACACTTATCTCCAAGTCTATGCCTTTATTTCTAACCTACCACACTCTAAACCTAGTTATACGATGCTTGAGTTAATGAGTCTCTAGCTCGACTCGTTCCACACTTAAAAGTGTCTAAAACCTATCATGGAGAAGAAAAATTTTACCCTTTTTAAGAAAAATCTCCATGATGAGGTAAAACAAGTGTTCATTTACCAAAACTCCATAAATATCCACCAGGATCAAATACATAATTACCCTCCCACTTATAACACAATCCAACAACTAGCTTCCCAATCAATGGTGACAAGAATGAGGTGTAGTTCTCTAAATTGGTTTCCCATATGTTCTTTCCAAGGTGATAGTGTAAAGTTCTCAAATCTTTCACAAGGTTTCCTTTTGTTGCATCAGGTGGATACTGAGATGGTTTAGCAAGCTCTATGCCAGGATCAAAAATCCGTTCCTTGATGGGAAAACAACAAGTGATGATTGCCTTAGAAGATTCTCCTTTGTAGGTCACATGGTGAGAGAAAGGTTGTGAAGTGATTGGTTGTAAAAAAGTTTGGGTGGACAAAGAAGGTAAAGGATCTTCAAGCAATAAAGATTCTAGATAGAGTATGTCCCCCTCCTCATCAAGGTAACCAAGAGTATACTCAAAAGATATATCCTCCAATAAAAACTCATCACTCTCATCAATGATAGAATCCTCCTCATCACCATAAACATCATAGATTGGTCTATCAAAAATGGGTGATCCCGCAAAACCAAAGGAAGTATGATCATCAACAAATGGAGAGTCACAAGTAGAAAGCTCATCATCACTATAGTCATCATATGTTGGTGAATCACAAAGAAAAGATCCCTCATTACTTAAGTCCTCATCAAAGTGATTAATATTGTGGAAAAGTGGGGTGTCATAAAGAATTTCACTAAAGTTGAGCTCTTGAGGTTCATAAAAATCCAAAGAGGAAGTAAGGGAAGCAATGGTCTCAATATGAGGGTAATCATAGTCTCCATTTGAGAAAGCTTCATAAAAGTACTCATCACAAACTTCATCAAGAAGATCATCTTGTGTTTCCTCCTCATGCACAACATCAATATGTTTAACCGCTTCGGGCTCATTAGACTTTTTGGACAACTTTCCCATGTTAAACACAACTCTCTCGTCTCCTACCCGCATTGTAAGTTCTCCTTCCGCCACATCGATTAAAGTACGACCCGTCCTCAAAAATGGCCTACCAACAATCAAAGGCACTCTAGGATCCACATCATAATCAACCACCACAAAATCCGCGGGAAATGTAAATCTATCAACCCCAACAAAAACATCCTCCGCAATTCCCACCGGATAAGCTATAGTACGGTTAGCCAACTCAAGAGTCATCTTAGTAGGAGTAAGCTCGGGAAGTGAAAGTCTTTTCCAAACCGATAATGGCATAAGATTTATGCTTGCTCCTAAATCCGCTAAAGCCATACAATTTTCCACCCCCGGGAAATTGCAAGGAATCAAAAAACCGCCCCGGATCTCCAAGCTTAGTAGGCAACTTCTTAAGCAACACCGCGGAACAATTTTCATTCAAAGAAGCATTAGGCAAATCCACCAATCTTTCCTTGTTAGAAAGCAAATCCTTAATCATCTTAGCAAACTTAGGCATATTGGCTAAGGCTTCCGCAAAGGAGATATTGATGTTAAGTTGCTTGAACATCCTCAAAAAGTTAGAAACTTGGATATCATCCTTGTTCTTAAGCTTTTATTTTCTCAATCTTTAGGGATAAGGAAGACTTGGTTTTGGTTGTGGTTGAGGTGTGGATGAAGGATTTTCCTTATTGAGTGTTTCATGAATGGGCTTTGAAATGGGAGCATTTTGAGGTGATGAAGTAGAAGTAGAGGGCTTGTCACAAGTAGGAGCACAAGTGGGTTGAACAATAGTAGGTTTAGGAGGTGAAGGATCCTTTGTTGTTGTACCACTTCTTGTTGTAATAGCATTGACATTAGCCCTAGGGTTTGTTTGTGTGTTGGAAGGTAAAGCCCCTTGTGGTCTTTGAGTTACCGCCATTAAAAGCTTATTGAATTGGTCATTCATTTTCTTGTCTATAGCTTGGAATTTCCTTTCATTCTCTTGATTCATCTTTTGCAAAAGATCCATTGTGTTTAACTCTTGTGGCACATAACCTTGAAAACCTTGAGGTGGGAAAGGTAAAGGTTGGGAGTTAAATCCTTGATTTGGTGGATAAAAGGTATTTGCTTGAGGTTGAAATTGATTGGGTGCCTTGTAGTTATTTCCTTGGTATGGTTGTCTTTGCCCTTGATTCCTTGCTAAAATTTGAGGAGGATTTTGTGGAATTTGGGTGGGTGGTTGGGGTGGGAATCTGGGTGGAGTAAGGTAATTTTGGGATTTGTAAGAAAGGTTATTTGGATTGATGTTAGGCTTAAAGTGTTCACGGTGTTCCTCTTGGTAAGCATAGCATTCCCCTTGATACCCTTGCACCTTATCACATTGTTCATAAGAGTGGGGGCCTCCACATGTAACACAAGAAATGGTGATGGCATTCACATTATTTGAGGAATTGTTCAATGTCATGCTCTTAAAATCTTGAATCATGCCTTGAGTCATTTCTTGTCCTTGTTTGACTGTTTGAAGGATCTCTTGAAGAATTTGGAGTTCACAAGGGGTTTTAGAAGTATTTTGGATCACATGAACTCTTTCTTCAAATGGATCGTTTGTTTGAACCATTGCCTTAGTCTCAATAATGTTCAAAGCCTCATGGTATGTCTTGCAATGAATACTCCCTCCCGCGGAAGCATTTAGTGAATCTTGGTGGTGAGGTTTAAGGCCATTGTAGAAGGTATTGATTTGGCCTAGATCATCCATTCCATGGTTAGGGCATCGCCTCAACAACTCACTATACTCTTCCCAAGCATCACCAAAGGATTGACTAGGTTTTTGTGTAAAGCCCATAATCAAATTCCTCAAAGCCATAGTCTTTTGTGGAGGAAAGAATTTGTTCAAAAACTTAGTGGTAAAATCATCCCATGTGGTGATACTATCGGGTGGTTGGGTGTCTAACCAATGCTTAGCACTCCCATCTAAGGAAAATGACACTAACATCAATCTAATGACCTCATGTGGAACCCCATTATGCTTAATGGTGTTGCAAAGTGAAAGGAATCTCTTAAGGTGAGCATGGGGATCCTCATTTTGTTTTCCAAAGAAAGGTGATGCAGCAACCATATTAATCATAGATGTATGTAGCTCAAATGTGTTAGCGGGAAAGTCGGGAATCTTAATGGCACTAACATATCCATGAATGTTGGATTGCATACGTTCAAACAAAGTACGGTTATCAATAGCCATGGCTTCTTGTGGTGGTGACAAAGCACGATTCTCGTGATCGGCTTGGTGAACGGTGGTGGTCTTACTCTTTCTCTTTTTCTTCCTTTTCGGAGGAAGAGGTTGTACACCAATCGGTATTTGTGCACGCCCGCGAGTGAGCATGCAACTCAATACGAGGAATGAGAGAGAAGCTCTCGTGTGACTTTGAAAAGAATAAGATTATCCTCTTCGAGTTTCGATATTAAATATCCACAAGAAAATAACAATATATGTAATACTACTTTGGGTGCAAGACCCTCAATGAAGCTTTCCTTCTTAGAATACTCCCAAGTGAACGGGGGGTTAGGTGGCGCGAAGCACTTAAGTACCTATTGACCCTTAGATGGCATTTTATAGCACATCGCCTTTCTATTCACTTAAATGTTCGTATTCTTCGAATTATTGCTTATTGAGAGTATTTATCTATTCTTGCTTTATTTTGTTTGATCGATACGCGTGTCAAGGACCGGAACGCCCCTCAACACGGTGTATTGCCTCGGCAATACTTATGGAAGATATGTAGATTGATTGTTCTTATACGTATACGTATTTACTTATAATAAGATATGGAAAATATTTTTGTATTTATGAGTTTTTTAAAGGAAAATACTATATGTACATAAAAACCGAGAGAATCCAATAATATATATTTTTGGGTGCAATCTCTTAGGAAAAAGATTGCTTTTTGGATTTTTTAATTTTTTTGGTCAATTCTTTAGGAAAAGAATTGTTTTGTTAATTTTTTAGTTTTTATATATTTTTATATTTTTGATTTTTTATTTGTTTTTGATTTATGATACGTAAAAATAACGTTCACAAAGTGAACGGGTCCCAAAAGCCAATGAAAACCGTCAATCGATAGTCTCTCGTGTATTCAAAGAACCAGCAGCGGCGCCATTTGAAATGTGTATAATGCAAGTTCGTTTTCTCAGTTCTTAACTAATAGAAAGTCCAACCAATATCGGATTTATAATTGTTCTTGGTTGTTCAAGCTTGCTTGGTAATCTATTGCTAATTCAAACAACACTATGTAAAAATGAAAAATATAAACCTACTTATACGTAAAACAAGTTGCAAATTCCAAGTTTTTATTCAAACAAGATTTAAATTGCAAAATATAAAACTATAAGGACTGAAAATGTAATTTCTATGAAATGTAAATGCTTGAAATGTAAATTCTAAAAGTTATAAGGACTACTAATGCAAAACAGTTAACTAAAAGGACTAAACTTGTAAAAACTTAAACAAACTAACCAAATAGTAACAAACTAACAAACTTGATAACTGAAATGTAACAAACTCCAAATGTAAAGGACTGAATTATGCAAATACCACAAAATTAGGAAGTTTAGCTAGGTTTAGAAACTGATTAAACTTCTAGGGACTAAAATGCAATTAAACTAAAGTTTTAACTAAAAACGGGCAACAAAAATGAATAAGCTCGTTTGAGCTTATTACTCAACCAAATAAGCTGAAACAACTTGCAAAACTCTTAAAATCCAATTATAGCTACGTGTGTTCAAGGAAATAAGCTAAAAGTCAAAAATAAGCAATTGAGTGCTTATTAATAAGCACAAAATAAGCTACAACTTATTTCAATCAGTCACAACTTGATTTTTGTAAAGAAACTGATTAAGCACTTGATTACAAGAACGGGAAATCAAACTAGAACTATTTTCATCCAGTAATGAAGGAGAAATCTGAAATAAGCTCTTTTGAGCTTATGTTGACCAAGTTTGACCAATTTTTATGAAAAAGCTCAAAACTTCAAAACTTCATATTCAAAACTAACTAAATGGATTGGTGAAAGAAAACAGCAACTTTTGTGAAGTAGATTAAGAGATATGAGAAAACAGTCACCTCCTTATATCAGAGAATGACAAATGCTTAAACCTTGACTAAAAAGCTTATTCCTAGCTTATTACCTAAAATTGTAGATTTTCCTTGAAATGACTGAAAGTTTATGATGTAAGCTATAACTAGAAACAAGTTTGAGCAAATTTAACAAAGTAATGAAAGAGAATTCAGCAATTGAAATTGACTAGTTTCTAAACCAAAGCTGATAACAAGTATGACCCAAACTATTTTAAAGCCAATTGCCTGTTTGACTATTATTTTGACTTGTAAAAGACTTAAAACCAATTGTTAACTCCTAATGACTAGAAACAAACTCTTAAACACCAATTTCCAACTCTTGAAAACCACTTAATAGCTACTACCAAACACTCCTTTATATGATTTGATCAAACTTTTACAAAGACTAATTGAGCATTGGTTTGAACTGATTAAAAAGCTTTAGCAAACTAATTTCAATGGACAAAATGAAGTATTTAAAAGCTGTAAACAATCAACAATCAATGCTAGAACTGAAAGTAAGCTATGATGCTAACAAGTAATTGAATGTATGCAGAAACTACAAATCAGATCACAAGAATGCAAGAACTGAACTACTAAACACTAGAATCAATCAAATATCAACTACTCATCAAGTAAAACAGGCAGCCATCAAGATTTAACTAGGAAAATTAAGCATGCAATGACTTGTTAAGTGGAACCAAAAACAAGGGCTATAGAACCTAAAGTAGAAATCCTTTGGGAAGAAGAGGAGCGCTGAGCTCTCTTGCCCTAGTGATACCACCACCTATCACTAGTGTTCAACAAGAATCAATCAACAATTCAGCTACACATAATCTGGAATCAACATTCTGCTACAAATCTTCAAGAACAATGGAAAGAACTTGAATTCTGATCAGACAGCTTCAATACTTCACCAATGTAAGCTATGATCAATGGTTGATCATAACATACATCAAACAGCAACAAGAACTCTTAACAGCAACAAGAATCAACAGGAATTTGAATAACAGAATTTGGCGGGAAAAGGAAATTTGAATTTTATTGAGTGAATTCAGTTACAAAAGTGGTTGCAAGCTACTAACTAACTAACTAACTCAAGAGTTTGTCAGACTCTTGAGTAGTTAGGGGAAAAGTGAGGGAAAAATGGAAAGGAAAGATTAAACTATGTGTTTTACAAATTTAAGCTACAATGAGAAATGAGGTACATCTTAGCTATTTATAGGCATGAAAGAAGATTCTGTTGGGGTTTGTGACGTGGCAGATCCAATCATAGCTTGACACGTGGAAGAATTCTGCATTTGCTCTTTGAAGGTGATGAACTAAATTGGGTGTTTTTGATTGAGTGGATAATTTGTTAATTGGATTGCACCATTGAATTCCTCTCTTCAAAACGAGCAATATTGGTGTTTTGATCTTCTCATGAAACGGCTTCAATCTCAATCCCGATCCTGGAAATATTTTTGTTAAAGAAGATGGACACGTGTCATTCCCTGGTTGGTTTAAAACATTGCACACGGATCACACTGTTGAGATATGGTAATAAATGAGGCGGCTGTTAATGGGTATTTAATGCTTGATCCGTGTGACTTGTTTCCCTTCTTCTTATTGGTTGAGCCCTTTTCACATGGATTAAACTTTACAAAACTTTCCAAACTTGGCAGATTTGGTCCTTGTATTTGGCAGATTGTAATTTCAAGCTATGATCTTAATCCTTTTGACATTTTTGGCCCTTCAACTTTGATTCTTCAACAAAATGGCCCTTTGACTGAGTTGACTTTGTAGTTGACCAAATTTGACTTGAATCTTGACTTTTCATAATTTGCACTTCTAGTCCTTCAACTTTCACAACTTGTCAAGATAGGTCCTTGAACTTCAAAGTCTTGTCACTTTTGATCCTCTTTTGTCTTTTTCATCCATTTGAGCTTGGTTTTTCCTTGTTTGCTTGAAATTGTATCCTTTTACCTACATAAGATCACACAAACACAACATACCACATAATACTGCTTTTTACAAGATAAATGGGTATTTTGCTTCATGTTTTAGGGTTATTTGTTGATAAAAGGATATGAGTTTAAGCTCATATCAACTATTCTTTCGCTTCATCTGCTAGTTCCTTTAGAGTCTCAGGCGAGAAAGTTCTCATTCCTAGCTTTTCGGCTAAAAATTCAATTCGAGCGCGATCTAAAGCCTTCGTGAAAATATCCGCCAATTGATACTCAGATAGGACAAAGTAAAGCTCGATTACTCCATTTTCCACTTGCTCCTTGATGAAGTGGTAGCGAATGTCAATATGCTTCGACCGGGAGAATTGAACGTTGTTGCAACATAAGGCAATTGCACTCTTGTTGTCACAGTACATCGGAATCTTGTTGAAACCTAGACCATAGTCGGTTAATTGCGATCTCATCCAAAGAATTTGAGCACAACAACCGGACATAGCTATGTATTCTGCTTCCGTACTTGAAATTGCAGCGCTTTTCTGCCTTTTTGATGCCCAACTGATTAGTCGATCTCCTAATAGTTGCAAAGTTCCACTCGTGCTACGCCTTCTATCTTGACAACCCGCGTGATCCGCATCTGCATATGCCATTAGTGCAATAGAAGAGTCCTTCGAATACCAAAGTCCCCGATTAATGGTTCCTTTAAGATATCGAAAGATCCTTTTAACAGTAGCTAAGTGTAACTCAGTAGGCCTAGTTTGATACCTTGCACACATACATATAGCAAACTGAAGATCAGGTCGACTGGCTGTGATATACAGAAGAGTACCGATCATTCCACGATAAAGTGTCGGATCAACGGCAACTCCATGTGGATCTGCATCAAGCTTAGATTTCTCCACCATTGGAGTGCCCACGGGGTCGCAAGATTCCATCTTATATTTCTTAAGCGATTCAAGGGCATATTTGGATTGATTAATAAAGATGCCTCTGGGACTCTGAGATATCTGAAGACCTAAGAAGAATGATACCTTGCCCATCATTGACATCTTAAACTTGGAAGACATGAGTGTCCCAAACTCATCCGATAAGGTTTGGGTCGAGGCTGCAAATATAATATCATCAACATATATTTGTACCATAATCATATCTTTACCTCGTTTCTGAATGAACAGCGTGGGATCCACCTTGCCTTTTGCGAAGCCTTGAGTAATGAGGAATTGTGACAATAGATCATACCATGCGCGTGGAGCTTGCTTCAACCCATAGAGAGCCTTCTTAAGCTTGTACACATGATTAGGATAATTAGGATTCACAAAACCATCTGGCTGTTGAACATAGACTTCTTCCTTGATTTCACCATTAAGAAATGCCGTCTTCACATCCATCTGATAGACGATCATATTCATATGGGCTGCATAAGCGAGGAATAGTCTAATAGCTTCCAAACGGGCAACAGGTGCAAAGGATTCCATAAAGTCGACGCCCAATAATTGCTTGTATCCACGAGCTACTAGTCGAGCTTTGTTTTTCAATATTCCGCCTAACTCATCGAGTTTCACCTTGTAAACCCATTTCAAAGTGAGTAACTGCACTTGATCCGGGCATGGGACAAGTTCCCATACTTCAAGACGTATAAACTCATTAAGTTCTTCTTGCATAGCTTCTATCCAACAGGATTGAGTAAAAGCTTCTTTCCATGTCTTAGGTTCAACTTCAGTGAGAAAAGCATCAAAGTGACAAAACATTACACTTTCTTGTAACTGACTTCGTGTGGATACCGGACGATTAGGGTTACCAATAATAGAATCTATAGGATGATCCTTTGTCCACTTGCTGTCATGTTCACGAATCCGTGGATTGGAGTAAACTGTAGAAGGAGCTTCCTCTGTGGTGGACGACCCGGCTTGATTAGGGTCGGGAATAGGTACACCAAAGAATGGAAGTTCACGCATTTGAGCGAATTCCAAATCGTGATCATCAACATCCTCTTCATCATCAATAGGCATGACGTGGGTAGTTGTTACATTTGTTGGTTGAGAATTACTTGTGGATGGTATATCTTGACCAATTGTAGGTGCAGATGTATCTGATTGTGCTTCGGTTGCTGGAGCGACAACTTCGGTTACCGGAGCTATTACCTCAGGTTCTGGAGCAACAATAGTTGGAGGAGTAAAGAATTCATCAAAGAACGGTTGAAACAACATATCCCATTCATTCCTAGTAGGTGGTATAAATGATGAAGTAGGGTTGTTTGGGACAAGACCAGAACTAATATTACTGGGTCTCATTTCATGAAGTGCGGGTTCAGAGCTGCTTTGCTCAGAAGCCATTGCTGTCAGCTCATCAAAATCAACATTCATAGTTTCAAGGATTTTGCGAGAGTTGCGGTTGTAGATTCGGAATGCCTTCTTTGCGGGTGCGTAACCAATTAAAATACCAATATCATCCTTTGGTTGAAGTTTTCCCAAATTGTCACCATCATTGTTTGGATAGCAAAGAGAACCAAATACATGAAGATATGATAAATCTGGTACTTTTCCATGGAGAAGCTCATAAGGTGTTTTACCATGGCGTTTACGAATTAGTGACCGGTTTTGGGTGTACACTGCTGTAGATACTGCTTCTGCCCATAAAAACAATGGAGCCTTTGCGTAAATTAACATCGTTCGAGCAGCTTCCATAAGTGTGCGATTTCGTCTTTCAACGACACCGTTTTGTTGTGGAGTGCGTGCAACGGATGTTTCATGAGATATGCCAACTTCTTCATAATAATCACGCAAAATTTGATTCACAAATTCGGTTCCATTATCTGTACGAATGCGTCGGACAGTAGTGTTGAGACGCACTTGAATCATCTTGAGAAATCTGATGATGAATTTAGGTGCCTCATTTTTTGCTTTAAGAAATTTCACCCATGTAAACCGAGAGTAATCATCGACAATGACGAGGATGTACTTCTTGCCACTAAGACTTTCAACACGCATTAGCCCACACAGATCCATATGCAACATATAAAGTTTCTCTTGGTTGGTGTCTTCAGTCTTGGGTTTGTAAGACTTCTGTAGAATATTGATAATCAATGAATCTATGAAGGGGTTTGTTGATTTCTAGAGAGAGAAAGTTAGAGAGAGAAAGTGAGAGAAACTATGTGTATTTTATTAATATGGAAAACAAGAAATGACAACAACCAACCCCTTTCCTTAGTGGAAAGGGGTATTTATAGTCCAAGCCTAACATTGGGCTTGGGCCGGTCCATGACAAGCCCATGGACCAGTTCTTACTTAGATTAATAAGTAACTAATGACTATTTCCTAACTACGAGCTATTACAACATAAATCATATTGTGGAGTGACCGATACTTCTAATATACGTTAAAACGTATTTCTAACAATCTCCCCCTAAGGGAGGTCACTCCACGTTACAAAGTTCTAAACCTAGCATACTATACTAAGTCTTCGTTCTTTAGCTCGTAGTCTTTTCTTCTTTTCTTTCTTTTGTTGTGAATATGTTGATTTGATCTTTTTGGCTTTGACTTGAGAGCATTGTTCTTTGGCCTTTCACGTGCGATCTTTGCCTTTCTTGTGAACTTTGCCTCCTCGTGACTTCATGTTCCACACACTTACATCTTTTTGTTGAATTCTTGAAAGCTTCAGAGTTTGGTACAGCGGAAGACTTCATCTTGTACTTTCTTGAATTTTTGCTGAACTTTGTTGCAAAAGACATAAGCATGTGGGAACGACTTTTACAGGTACACCGCAACACCACCGTCTTCACTGGTACACAGCAACGCCACCGTCTTCAACAGGTACACAGCAACGCCGCCGTCTTTAACAGGTACACAACAACGACACGAATAAAATGGCTTTGAACATTTTATTCTAATTCGGTAGCATTTTACCTCCGGTCGGTGAAGACCGTTGGACGATATTAGATATCGTACCCGTGACGGATAGTTTCAATTAAGTAACTTCCTGACAGGATTTCGCGGGTGAACCCGTTCTCTTTATTCGACCGTCCAAAGCTGACTGCGAACATAAAGAGTGAACCACTTGGATAAATTATCCTTGTGATTTAAAAGCCGTCAATTCATGAAACCTGGAACAAGTGAATTTCAATTAAGATTTTCACCATCGTTGCTTTCCAGTTGTCACGAGCTCAATTCATAGAGAATCTTGCACGTTACCTACCAAGTGCTGTTTGATGTTGACACTAGAAGGATTTCCACTCGTCACTGTGGTCAATAAAGAGTCACTCTGAGTGTTCTAGCAAGATCATATGATAATGCGAAGAGGCCTGGAACGAGTTTAAGTTCAATTAAGAATTAAACCACTGTTACCTTCCAGTTTTTCACAAGATTGGTTCTAAAAGAACCGCACGTGTAACCTACCATGAGCTTGTTTGATGTTGGCTCAAGCAGGATTTCCATCTTCATTGTGATACTTACGTATTACTCGGATGTTCTGGCAATATTGCAGGAATATTGCGTAGGACTCATGAAAATCTCTTACTTTTCACAGTGTGTGAGAAAGCAAGGAATAAATGGAAAGTGTCCTAATGAGACTTTTGATGATCTCTTGGCTCTAGACTCGATTGTGCGTTTTGATTTAGTGAGCGATGGCTGGAGAGGAGTGCCACCTTTTCAATACCAGTTTATTCGGAGTGAATAAACCAATAGATAACGTGTTGATCTCCGTGTGATTAAAACAAATACCTTTTGAGAGATATTTGAGTTAGCTGGGGAAGGGTTGTGCATTGCATCACTGGGTCCATGATGTCTTTCTTCAATACCGAGAATCATTAACAAAAATGACCTCAATAGCATATGTATTGACCCGGTTTCTGCCTAAAGTTGTAAGGAGGGCTTCTTTCTTTACACCCTTTATCTTTACATTTCTTTTTCATTCTTCAACCCCTTCAATGCTTACCAATACGTCATCACTAGCACCTTGTTGTGATTGTTCCAGTGCTAGCTTAAGTACTTGGTCGGCATTCAGCTACGTTCACATTCTTTCTCCATCTTTCCTAGGACTTCTAATTCTATCTAGGGAATTGTCCTTGGGAAGATTCCATCGGTTCTGATGAATCATTGGACTAAACCTATTCCTACCACCCTTTTGTCACCAAATTCGTCGTGAGTTAAGCGTGTTTTGGGAAGGAGTTGCCACCATGAAAAATCATTGAAAATCACCTAAAGTACTTGTGATATTGAAATCAAAAGTTTTGTACCTTAGGTGTTTTGTTCATCAAAAACGCTCCCCCTTAACACGTGCTTTACACATATTAAGTTGGATAATCTTTAAGTCTTTTTCATCTTTTAGCCAAGTATCACTTACGTCTCCTTAATCCCATTTTCTCCCCTTATCCAAAATGTTAACCATTAATATTTGGGATATTGAATGGATTAACTGGTCTTTGGGTAAAAATGAAATCGATGTTTTGGCCATAGAACAAGTTATTGCTCCCCCTTAATTCAATAAGGGATAGTTGTAGTGCTTTGGTATGACATATTTTGAAAGATTTAGAATCTCGTGAGAAATTCTTGAAAAATTATCATACCTTAACACTACACCAAGCCATTTAAGCACATTATTCACAAATATACATATTCACAATTGAAAACCAATATAGAGTGACCTGAAATGTACGACCCATTAGATGGATCGTTGCAGTGTCCTGTAGTGCACTCCATATGGTCTACCACCCACGAATCTTTCCAAGCTCCTCATCAATCTACGTTCACGGAGCTTTTGATCAATCTTCTTGATCACGTACTTCGCCATCTGTCGGTAACCCTGATGCCAATCCTCCGTCATCTCTGGCAAAGTCCCACCCGAGTTCAGATGCTCCAACTTACCTCTGACTTGTATAAGAGTTCCATCACTATACTTGTGGAGCTCCCCCACCCTCATAAACTTCATCAAACCTCGACTGTTCAAGTAGAAAATGCCGTAATTGGGGACAGAAATGCTGGTATAGGGACATCTTTCTACATGTTGAGGTAGCACTTGATTCATAGGACGGGTTAAGTTGAGCTTCCTTTGATAGCTTTCGACTCCCAACTGAAGATCTTCAACTCGTGACTTGATGACAACACTTCGTGTGAACATACGAAGTGCTGTATTCAAAGCAATCAGGTCTTCACGAGGAATGTGTGTAAGTTGATCTCGGGTCATCAGAAGCAGCATATCTTCGATATCCTCAAGGCGAATGATGGAAAAATCTCCTTGCTGGATTTTGTATTCCCTGTCATCCTCCCTTTTCAAGCGAATCTCCGTCACATGATAATAGCCGTTCTTGGCTTCAGTTTTCATTCCTAAGATGCTGGAGATGCGGATGTCGGATCTAACATTGCTTCCAGAATTGACCAAGCAGCAACCCCTGTACGCCCTTCGGACTCGTTCGTCCCAATGAGATGCACCTATGACAGCATACATATCATAATTACGATTTATCTTAGGGACCCAGAGTCTGTTTACCTTTTCCTCGATAAAGGGTATTGTTCCCCAGTTGGCAGCTTTCAGCAAGGTCAGAGAGGTTGCGTACTTTGATGACCCCTTCAGTAGATACACAAGATCGTTGGTGACGAAGAAGTCAAGAGCAATCTGATTATCTTGAGCAGGATCCATTGGAGGTGGAGCTCTTTCTGATTCATGAAGACCTGGCCGTTGAACGATTTTCAGAGCCTTCAGGATCTCATCGGCATAGTACTCGAACTCCATTCGAGTTAATCGGGTTTTGGCACGCAGTCTCTTATCTTTCAGCGCTTTCTTGACCAAGGATGGAGTAACCGAAGTCTTATACTCATGAGCAAAAAATGCACATAAGTCAATCGGACTTCGGATACGGAGATACAACACATCTTTGTCAGCGTCTGTGATCGGATCATATTGTGCTGCTGCCGTGATCCAAGCCTGTGGTGGTGCAGACTCGTCTATCTCCAACGTGTCTTCCCAGTCACGTGTGCTTGGTTCAGGAACCGTAGATTGTTGTGCTTGTTGTTGAGGAGTAGAAGTGCGAACATCTATTGGTTCAGTTTCAGGCATTTCAGCAGTGTCGTGAACTGGGGAGTGTTGTGCAGCCTCGGGTTCCGTCACTGATTCTGCAATCACAGGAGCAACAACAACAGAACTAATAGGGTTAGTGGTAATAGGTAAAGATACAGCGATAGAGGTACCGGGAACCGATGACGCTGTAGTGGCATTCACATCGTGGCGCCACTTAGTTCGTCTGGATTCCGAGGATGTAGATTTGTCCTTCTGTGCTGCATCTTTCTTTGACTTGGTTCCAGTTTGAGCAGTTTTCTTGGAGCTGGTAACCTTGTCACCCTCTTTCGGCTGTTCACCCCCATCGTCATCCTGATTGTCATCCCCGTTACTACCCCTAACACTCTCCTGATTCTCATCACCACCATCATCACCATCATCATCATCCTGATCCTCGTCATCATCCTCATCATCCTCATCATCATCACCACCCTCGTCATCGTCTTTATCCTTTTCTCCTTCTTCTTCTTCTTCTTCCTCTTCTTCACCCGTACCCTCTTCTTCACTCTCTTCCCTTTCTTCCTCAGGTAAGATGTGATATGGTACCACACTTCCAAACGTTTTGAATAACCTATCATCCTCCATGATAGCATCATTCAGGGATTTATATAGAGCCCGTTGAATCCTAGACTTATCAAACGACCCAAGTTCCACCATACGAGCCTTAAGGATCTTCTTCAATTCAAAATCCGTCAGGTCATAAGCAATCTTGTAGGCGGCTTCTGAAGGGTTGGATGATTTGACCATCAAGTTGTCAGCAGCAAGTGTCTTCAACTCATCGCGAAGTTTAGGCATTAAGGATTCAACGGATTCTTGCACTCTTTCTTTCACAGATGCTTCAAGTGCTTCTTTTTGTTCCTTATATTTATCCCTCATCGCTTGAAGTCTGGTAATACGTGCAGCATGCTTATCAGCCTCAGCCTGCTTAACCCGAGCAAGTTCTTCTGCATGTGCTTTACGAGTCAACTCCATGTCTGAAGCGAACTTAGCAATCATCTCCTCTTGGGCTTTCCTAGATGCTTCTTCCCTTTGAGCTCGTCTTTGCAACTCTTGGCGAAGTTCATCCATTTCGCGTTTGTGAGTATCCACATGTTTGTCAAACATTTCGGCCATCACTAATGCAGCCATTGCAGATGTTGCAGAGCTGCTCTGGGTTGACTGAAGGGGCTCGGTTGTTACTGCTGTACTAAGGATGGGGATTATGGGTGGTGGAAGAAATGGTGTTGAAGCCGGTCGGGTTGGTAAGGGTTGTATGATTGGAGGTTGAGTTGTTAAGGGTTGAGTTGACACCATGATCGTAGGAGCAACAGGTTCCTTTTCCACACTTGCTGAAATAGGGATTGATGGCTCCTTCGAAGTGGAATAATGTTCAGGTGACCCAAATTCATCAACGTCATCTGGTTCCACGTACTCATCCTCAATATCTACCCTTGCACCTGAACCACTACCACCAGTATCTTTCCTGCTCCTTTTAATAGCAATCTTCATCATTTGTTGCTCGGTTTTATCAAGAGCAGGATCAACAATATCTTCTTCGTCACGTAGACGCATCTCATCCTTACCCTTTCCCTTCTTACCCTCTGTCTTCTTCTTCTTGGGTTCGGGTTCAGGTAACGCTGCTGGTTGTTTGCGTTTACCTTTACTCTTAACCGTTGTGGACGAGTCTTCTCCAGTCTGAAGGTTTGCTTTTAGCCTCTTGATCTCTATCTGCAGTAGCTTGTAATCAGCAGAACCTTTGATTTTGTCAGACAGAAGGTAATCAGGAATAGGACCCGGAATCACACCAATAGACGGTCCTTCATGCCTTAGATCCACAGTATCATCAGCTTCTTCAGTGTGATAGCGACTTCCTGCACGCCTATCAATAGTAGTATCATTCTTCATAAAGTAATTAATGATAAGCTTGATGAACCTTGGATAAGGAAAGAAATTTGTCTTCAGCTTCTTGTTCTGGAAGAGTTGAAAGGTGAATTCTTCCCATATCAACAAAGCATAATCTGAATTTGCAGCTTTGTACATGCCATAGAAGAGGTTTATTATCGGACTGCGCAGAGCATCATGGCCACTTATTTTTGGTGTAAGACATCTACTGAGAATACCCATCAATGCTCTCCAAGGTTGTCCTACCTTAGCAGTGGTAAACTCAGATGCAACTCGTATTTCCGGACATCCAAGTGCGTCAAATAACTCCACGAGTTCATCTTTAGTAGGATCCCTCGAGAATGACATGCCCTTGGGTGTATCCCGTATACCAAGAATCTTACGGAAGTCTGAAACTGTGAGTGTCTGCTGCTTGTTGTCGATGGTGAAGGTGATCTTGTTCGAAGTGAAATCCTTGGTAGCCCAAAATTCAAACATATACTCATAAGGCACCGAGGCTGTACTCCTAAGGGCGTTCTTGAAATGAGAGTTATCGAGGATGGCTATGGCAACCTTAAAACCATGGTGAGTGGATTTAGAGACTTGCTTCAGCCGGTAGTTGTTGGGTATGAACTTAAGGGTTCGTGCTTTAGCAATATCGGCTTCTCTAGATTCTTGGATTGCTTGTACTGTTGGATTAGTCATTGTATCTGCTTAAGATAAGACATGAAAGGTTGATGCACAAAAGCATATAGATATATATCATTCTTACTTCTAAGCATAACACATTTCATAAGATAAAACACCAAGTACATATATAGCATGCAAGTAATAATAATCAAACTCTTCATCCGGAACTTTTCCTCATTCGGAACATCTTCATCCGGAACTTTTCCTCATTCGGAACTTCTCCTCATTCGGAACTTCTTCATCCGGAAGTTCTTCATTCGGAACTTCCTTCATCCGGAAGTTCTTCATTCGGAACTTCCTTCATTCGGAAGTTCTTCATTCGGAACTTCCTTCATCCGGAAGTTCTTCATTCGGAACTTCCTTCATCCGGAAGTTCTTCATTTGGAACTTCCTTCATCCGGAAGTTCTTCATTCGGAACTTCCTTCATCCGGAACATTCCTTCATTCGGAACTTCCTTCATTCGGAAGTTCTTCATTCGGAAGTTCCTTCATTCGGAAGTTCTTCATTCGGAACTTCCTTCATCCGGAACATTCCTTCATTCGGAACTTCCTTCATTCGGAAGTTCTTCATTCGGAACTTCCTTCATTCGGAAGTTCTTCATTCGGAACTTCCTTCATTCGAAAGTTCTTCATTCGGAACTTCCTCATTCGGAAGTCCTTCATTCGGAACTTCCTCATTCGGAAGTTTTTCAGAAGAAATCTTCATTCGGAAGTTTTTAATCCATGTTCATCAGGAACTTTTTCAACCGTAGCAGTGATGATTATTCTAGCGCATTTGTGAGTTTCTAAGGCAAACTAAGGAAATTTAAACATCATTTAACCTATTCCGAGCAAAACCCACCATAAATCCCTAATCAATTTAGCCTAATTTAATCAAAAAACCCTAAGTGGATTAGACTGAGTAATTGAGCATGTTTAACAGAATTATATGATAAGAAATGTGGATTAGAAGTTAACATATTGATGTATATACCTTATTTAGTCGAAAGAACAGGATCTAGATGGATGAGCGAATGATTTTTAGAGCGTGTGTGTGTGTTCAACAATGGCGGCAAAGAAGATAATAAACAGTGAAAATGAATAGTGAGGGGCGGGGGGTGTGTTGTTTGACTTAGGTCAAAAATTTTGACAAGTTTCAACTAATACCACTTTTAGTCCCTACATTTTCACTCCTTTTTCTTTTTGTTTCTTACTTTTTCATTTCACTTATCCCTTGTTTAACTTACACACAATTTAGCAAACGCATCTATTAGCATATCTCCAAAATCTAAAAGCCATGCCTATCACTTAGAACGAACACAAGTCGTTTTCTAAAGCAAAACCACTCAACTACCATGTAGCCCTTAATTTTCACAATCACTTTTGAAAATCAATTTTAATGACGAAGATGATTTTACTATTTTCTCCTCCTTAAACGATGACCCGTTTTCTATTTAAAGAGCTGTTGTCATTGTTTAAAGAGTCAAATAGTGATGAAAGCATTTCCAATTTATCTCTTGAAAAAATTTGATTCGTGGTGTCAATAAGATTTCTCTTATTTTAACAAATTAATGCACTGAGACGTACACAAATTCGTGTTAGACCAAGTTATAAAGTAAACTTGATCCCTTTGCATGATTTGGCTTGTAAATCACGCCTGAGAAAATTAATTCCCGTTCTGAGCCAACGTTTTCCAAGGAAATACGTGACTTTAATATGAAAACCGGGTTGCAGTCTGAAATAACTACAAGCCATAATGGGCATGTTTTAAAAATGTACAACTTTTATACGGACTCTATTTATGGCACCGTCTCAATATTGATCGACATTTCTAAGGCCGTAAATATTACCGTACTAAAAGACATGCCCGTTTTAAAACGAAAAATATTTTTGGATTTTCTTGATTTTATAATTTTTATGGTTTTTCTTGGTTTTATATTTTTTATGGTTTTTCTTGGTTTTATATTTTTGTATTTTCTTTTTGTGGTTTATATATTTACGATAATATACATGATCACAACCAAAGGATACTCTGAATAGTTTACCACGACTATTCAGCTGATTCTTCTGCCAACTCTTTGAGAGTCGCTGGAGTGAATGATTTCATACCAAGCTTGTCGATCAAAAACTTGATTCGTCCTCGATCTAAGGCTTTGGTGAACATATCCGCCAGCTGGTACTCAGTAGTGACAAAATACAGCTCGATCACTCCGTTCTCCACCTGCTCCTTAATGAAATGGTAGCGAATGTCTATGTGCTTGGCCCGGGAGTGTTGAACATAGTTGCAGCAAAGGGCAATGGCGCTCTTGTTGTCACAATACATCGGGATTTTGTTAAATCCAAGACCGTAGTCAGTTAATTGTGATCTCATCCAAAGGACTTGAGCACAACAACCGGACATGGCGATGTATTCAGCCTCCGTGCTTGATATTGCAGCGCTTTTCTGCCTTTTTGAAGACCAACTGATCAATCTGTCCCCAAGGAGTTGCACAGATCCAGACGTACTACGCCTCGTGTCTTGACATCCAGCATGATCGGCATCTGCGTATGATATTAAAGCAATCGAGGAATCTTTCGGATACCATAGACCACGATGAAGTGTTCCTTTTAGATACCGAAAGATCCGTTTCACAACATGTAGGTGCTTTTCGGTAGGCCGAGCCTGATACCGGGCACACATGCATACAGCAAATTACAAATCAGGCCTGCTAGCAGTCAGATATAGAAGGGTGCCGATCATCCCACGGTAAAGTTTTGGATCGACAATAGTCCCATTCCTATCTTCATCTAACTTGGATTTCTCCACCATTGGAGTGTCTACGGGGTCACAATTCTCAAAGTTATATTTCTTAAGAGATTCTAGAGCATATTTGGATTGATTTATAAAGATGCCTCTGGGATTCTGAGAAATCTGTAATCCTAAGAAAAATGAAATTTTTCCCATCATCGACATCTGAAAGCGTGTGGACATTATCTTCTCAAATTGTTTAGACAATTCTATGTTAGTGGCAGCAAATATTATATCATCAACATAAATTTGTACCAGAAGCATGTCGTTGCCGTCCTTGAGAGTGAATAGAGTAGGGTCCACTTTGCCTTTGGAGAAGCCTTCCGACATGAGATATGTGGACAGGAGATCATACCACGCGCGTGGAGCTTGTTTCAACCCATAGAGAGCCTTCTTAAGCTTGTACACATGATTAGGAGACTCCGTACTGACGAACCCATCCGGTTGACTAACATAAACCTCTTCCCTTAGTTCACCGTTCAAAAATGCCGTCTTTACATCCATTTGATAGACGATCATGTTCATATGAGCAGCAAACGCAAGGAATAGTCTAATCGCCTCCAATCTAGCCACAGGAGCAAAAGATTCCTCAAAGTCTATACCCAAGGCTTGTTTATATCCTCTAGCGACCAATCTAGCTTTATTCTTCAATACCGCACCCATCTCATCAAGTTTAACCTTATAAACCCATAACAAAGTAAGGATGTTAACCTTGTCAGGGCGAGGAACCAATTCCCATACTTCAAGTCGTTGGAATTCGTTTAGTTCCTCCTGCATAGCTTCAATCCAAGATGATTGGGTCATAGCCTGCTGCCAGTTTTTGGGTTCAACTTCAGAGAGAAATGCATCAAAGTAACAATAGAGTGCATTCTCTTGTAATTGATTGCGTGTAGAGACTGGTCGATCTAGATCTCCAATAACATTCCTAATTGGGTGATCTTTTGTCCATTTAGTGCTATGGTTTTCAATCCTAGGTGGTCTGGAGTGAACAATAGAAGGAGCTTCTTCTGAGGTAGACGCGGCTGAAGGGTCTTCAGGGATCGCTACACCAAAGAAAGGAAGCTCTTGCAAGTGAGCATATTCCAAGTCGTGATCAATGGTATCCTCTTCTACATCATTAGGCACAAGTAGGGGTGATGATTCAGGTGTAGTTTGAGAATCACTTGGTGAAGGTGCATCCGGTTCAATGTGAATTGTAGATGCATTAGATAAAGGTTCATTAGCTTGAGCAACCACTTCAGGTATTGGAGCAATTACTACAGGTGCTGGAACTTCATCATTCGGGGGATCAAAGAATTCATCAAACAATGGTTGAAACAGTTTATCCCACTCGGGCCTTGAAGGTGGTAAAAATGATGTAGAAGTAGGATTATTGGGAACTAATCCGGAACTAATAGCACCGGTTCCCATCTCATGAAGCGCGGGTTCAGAGCTGCGTTGCTCAGAAGCCATCGTTGTCAGCTCGTCGAAATCAGCGTCCATAGTTTCTACAATCTTGCCAAGACGACGGTTATAGATTCGGTATGCTCTTTTGGACGGTGAGTAACCAATGAAAATACCTATATCGGCTTTTGGTTGAAGCTTACCCAAGTTCTCACTATTGATGTTTGGATAACATAGAGCACCAAACACATGGAAAAATGAAACATCGGGTGTGCGGTCATGTAGAAGCTCATAAGGTGTTTTTCCATGGCGTTTCCGAATGATAGAACGGTTTTGGGTGAAACATGCAGTAGAAATAGCCTCTGCCCACAAGAACAATGGAGCGTTCGCATAAATAAGCATGGTCCTAGCAGCTTCCATAAGTGTACGATTCCGTCTTTCAACGACACCGTTTTGTTGTGGAGTGCGTGCAACGGATGTTTCATGTGATATACCAACTCCTTCATAATAATCACGAAGAGTCTGGTTGACGAACTCTGTACCATTGTCTGTACGAATACGGCGGACAGTGGTATTCAAACGTACCTGGATGAACTTCAGAAAAGTGATGATAGCCTTCGGTGCTTCATCCTTTGTACGTAAGAATCTAACCCATGTAAACCTTGAGAAATCATCCACAATAACCAGAATGAATTTCTTACCGCTCACACTTTCAGTTCTCATCGGCCCACAAAGATCCATATGCAAAAGATGAAGTTTTTCTTGATTGGTGTCTTCAGCTTTGGGCTTGTAAGATTTCTTGGTACTTTTCCCCCTTGAACACGCAGAACATAAATGGTCCTTGTGAAATTTAAGCTTTGGAAGACCACGAACTAACTCGTTTTTAGCCAGATGATTAATAGCATCAAAATTAAGATGAGATAATCTGCGATGCCATACCCATGACTTGGTCTTAGAAGCTTTAGAGAGAAGACATACTGGAGAAGCGGCCATCATGTCTTGTAAGGACAAAGTATAAAGATTTGCACCACGAGATCCCTTCAACAAATCTTTTCCTTCCAAGTTGCGGATGAAACAAGTGTGTTGTCGAAAAGCAACCTCAAGGTTGGAATCACAAAACTGTCCTACTGAGAATAAGTTATGACC
Source organism: Glebionis coronaria (assembly GCA_025667525.1). Classification (NCBI taxonomy): domain Eukaryota; kingdom Viridiplantae; phylum Streptophyta; class Magnoliopsida; order Asterales; family Asteraceae; genus Glebionis; species Glebionis coronaria. The sequence continues at coordinate 417,938,645 of CM046879.1, read as the reverse complement.
AAGACCTTCTACATAGTATACCCTAGAAATCGTCACGTTTCCAATCTGATATTCACCATACCCCATAATCTTTGCTATATGATCATTCCCAAATTTAACCGTACCAAGAAACTTGCTGACGAAATTTCGGAGCATCGAGCGATTTCCGGTCATATGTTTTGAACAACCGGAATCTGAGGGTTCCTTGTTATTAGCAGGTACAGAAATTTCGGAGCATCGAGCGATTTCCGGTCATATGTTTCCACAGGATGATTTGGACCACCTGAAAATATCACCACACAAAGACAATGTAGAGGTATCGGAATCTGAGGGTTCCTTGTTATTAGCAGGTACAGATTTAATAATCTTAGATTTGCTAACTCTAGGTTTCTTAGATTTCCTAGCCTTCTTCTTCTTAATTGGTGGTGTAGATTCTAGTTGGCTTAAATCCTGAGGTATTTCTTCACTGATAGGCACTATAGTGGGGGCTGACCTAATTAAAGGGCGCTATTTCCATACTTGAGTGCGAGTGTTCCTAACTAAAGGACGCTCAGACCTAACCTCGATAGATGCATTCCTAGTTAAAGGGCACATTTTTCCATCTAATGTAAAGGTCCTACCAGTGGGACGCCATTGCCAGCCAACTTGGGCACGAGTTCTACCCGTTGGCTTCCATTCAAGACCATTCTTAATAGCATTCATTTCATTAACGTGATCAATCAGACACAAATCATGACGCTGGGAAAACATACATTCATTACAATTCCAACAATTTAAATCAGAATTCACGAATGGTTTAGGCTGCTGCACAGGCGCAGAGCTTTTAGTCTTAACATGATTCGTTTTATTTAAAACTGAACTAGCATTCCTATTGTGGACTTCTACTTTCTTCTTTGTGGCACTACTAGTGGAGGGCTTGATCTTAGCGTTCTTGAGTGGCGATCCTTTAGCCTTAGTAGTCGCTTTTAATCCTGTAGAAGGCAAAGTGGGAACATTAGCAACAGATTTTAAAGGTGTCTTACTTGATTGTGCCAATGACGGTTTCGCTCCTATATATTGCAAATAAGCCAAGCAATATTGAACTCGCTTAACATATTCATGAGCCGAATAATAGTCGCTACTTGAGGGATCTAAGGCATAAAGATCGTCTAAAATATCCCTAAGAAGATCGACATGCTTAATGGCATTCCTCATATAATCATCATAGGTAACCTGGTTTCTCTTATGAAGCGGATTCTTATAAAGCACTACTGACTTGGTTGTTGGAGCACTAGTGGACGGTGCAGAGTCGGTAGCTAAGTTATCAACAACTTCTTGTCGGGTGAGAAGAAGTGTCTCCTTTAACTCAGCCAAAACCATATTTTTGTCTATGAGCAGGATGTTCAAGTCAGAGATTTCCTCGCACCTTTGGTTCAGTTGTTCAACATAATATTGTTGCTGTGCCGCATTAAAAGCGAAGCGTTCTTCTAGTGAACCATAAAGAGCGGATAGTCCCTGCCTTGTCCGATCCATCTCCCCTAGAACAGTTGATAGTCTAATTTCTAAGACCTGATTTTTAGACTCTGCAGCCTCTAGTTCCATTTTTAATGTTTCCTTTGATGATACCTCTCTCTTCAATCTCATGATTTCTTCCTCTAATGTCTTAACAATTGCAATCATCTTGTCACTAGTCTCAACACCGTTTTCACAACCATTTGATATCAAAAGATCCTCATTTTGAGTTTGTTGTTTTAATTCTAAAGATATACAGTGTTGTTCTAGTTGATTAAAGCGTTTTGAAAGTAAATTGTAAGAATCTTGTAGCTTTAAAAACCCAGCGTTAGATTCGTGACAAGAATGATTATCTACCTCATTTACAGTTTCAGCAACATTTACAGAAAGATCACAAACATCATCACAAATATGCACAGCATCACAATTCATCATAGCGGATGTAAGCTCATTCGAATAATTAACATTTACAATAGTAAGCACATCACACGAGATAACTTCGGACAAGAATCGGTCATATTCGGTCAAAATCTTTTCTTTTTCAATTAGTTGCAGTTCGTAAGCGGTGTCCATTTCATAAAACACTTTTTGAACTTCACCAATTTCAAACTGAAGATTTTCTTTAAGAGATGCAAAACTTCCTTTTAGACTTTCGACAAACGGATTGATCTCAGTTTTAAACACCTCGTTCATGTGTTCGAAAGCCCATTCTCCGGCGTTTAAGCCATTTGAAGTCGTACATTCCAAAATGACCTTGTCAAAGTTAGTAAAGTATCGGTTAATCTCTTGCAAGTTTAACCATACAGTGCTAACAGGTGGAAGATTCTTTGGAATTTCCTTAGGACCTTCCATGTTGACAAGTGTAGGAAATGTACTAGGGCTTTCTTCCTCTATCATGTAGGTTGGTGCTGTAATGAGATCCTTATCCATATGGAAGCGAACTCTAAAATCAGTTTTTGCAAGCTCCTTATTCATTTTAAAATAATCACAATCGGGATATTTTGCTGAATTGTATGACCGATCCTCATCAACTAGATCCTTATTTGTTCGATCATCGGGAAAAACAATCGGGTCTAAGGCCAATCCTAATTGAGTTGCATTATACAATCTTGGACTATGTCTAAAAGCTTGTTTCGCATACTTTGGGTTAGGGGGAAGGCCTTTTTGACGTGATAAGTTAAACTCTCTAAACGAAGCATCAAATAAGTGCACTAGTTGAGAAGCAGCGTATTGTCTTAAAAGCAAGTAGTCTAGACTTCTAATCTTATTAGCAGCATTAATCTCCATTTCATTCTTCTTAGATTCGAGTAATTCAAAATCAGTTTGAAGTTTTTGAAAATTAGTGACCACTAACTCCTTTTCTTTAAGTTCATTAGACAGATTTGCTCTTAAGTTTTCGATCTCTTGCAAGTGACCCATTTGTTTGTTTCTAAAATGATCATATTCGAGATTTGTGAGAACACTTGACGAAGGCACTAATTCCAAAGTTTGTACTTTCTCATTGCTTAAGGCAAGCTCATCAAACAAATTCTTATTCTTAGCTAAGGTTTCTAAGAGTGCAGCATTCATTTGGCTAAGTAATGTAGCAGGAACCATTACCAAATCTTGTTGAGCAGGAGTAGGCGTATGCGAACTGGGTCCCGGTTGTGATTCACTCAAAGTCTGGGGACTCACATTGATATTGCTATCGTTGTTTGTCTCCTCGTTTGAATGACTCACCACCGAAGATTCATTCGAGTCAGCACTCTCTTGCACAACTTGATGTGGTTGAATACTAGCATCAGTGGTATTATCGGTGGTATTAATAAGTACCTCAGATCTCTTTTCTGGCCCTAAGCTGGAGATAGTTGCCATGAGAGCAGCCTTTGCAGATTGAAAGTCATCACAGTCGGAGTCATACGCATCAAGATCATCGGCTTGGTAAGCTGCATTCTGCGTAGTGACGACGTCTTGTTCAGCAATCCCTGGGTCAGCAAGAAATGCAAGCTCCTCTTCATCAAGTTCCCTTCCTTGCGCCTGAGCATTTACCAGATAGATCTTTTCTGCAAACCACTGTCCATCCCTTCTCCTCTTGGGTTTCTTACAATCCCTGGACATATGACCCTCTTCCTTGCAGTTGTAGCATGTAATCATTCTCAACTTGCCTGTATTAGTCCGTGGAGGGTTGTTGACCATTGGAGCAGGAGCAGGATTGACGGTGCGAACATTGGTTGATGTGGAAGTTCTCCCCGGATATGGTTGAATTGGCTGAACCATTACCCTGCCATTCTCAATTGTAGCGTGTTGGCGAGAATTGGATGAATTCCTCAACTGATTGTTGGTAGGAGCTGATCCTCTGAATCCTCGTTTGCTTAAAGTTCTTGTGAGATAAGCAGACATAGTAGTTAGCACTTCAACTGGGTCAGTTCCTTGTTGGAATACAGGAACTGGGACTTCCTCATCATCACAATACAGTGCTTGATCTGGATGAGCTGCATAATCAGTAGAAGGAATACTCATTTGATCAGGGTAGCTTGATGGATATGCTGCATAAGGTGCAACATTTGCTGGATGAAGTTGTGAAGCATACTGTGGTGAAGGTGCATTGAACCGATATTGTTGCTGATGTGAGGTGGGTGGTTGTGGTAGAATCGAGTATTGGGGAAAGGCTGGTGTCATGTAAGGTGATTGATGATAGGCTTGATGTCCCAAGATATAAGGTGTGTTGTTGTGAGACAAGCTTGGTTGATTCACCATCAAAGCTAAGGAATCTGGATACATACCACGAGGAGAACGGTGCATAATCACATGCTTCTCATGTTGCTGAAGGAAGGCATATATTTGATCCAAATTGCACTTATGCAGATCCCTGGTTAACTTGACATCGGTAATGTACTCACCCCATTCAGCTTGAGGTAGAGTATTCAAGAATTTGGTGTTAACCTGGAATGGTGCAATCACAAGATTGTATACATTCAGATCATTCATGAGTGTGGTGAATCTGCAGTAATAATCGTGAAGCGTTTCCCCTGGGTTGTAGTTGAATCTATCAAACAGGTCATACAACTGACATTCCCTTTCCTGTTTGGTGAGAGACGTTCCTTGTAGCAACACCTTAAGACGTTCCCATAGATCCTTTGCCACCGTATACTGACTCACCATCCTATAGATGTCATGGGGAAGAGCTTGGAGAATTGTTTGAAGAGCTTTTTCATCTGCATCTGCAACAAGTTGTTGAGCTGGAGTAAGTTCTTCAAATTCTCGTGGTCTAGTCACATTGTCAACCACAATGGTACCATAGTCGAGTGGACCATTCAAAATCGATTGGACCATAAGCCTTCCGTATGTCGGTTTCCCCTTTAGATATTGCATCATTCGACCTTGCCATGCCTCAAACACCTCTTTAATAAGCATCGGTGGACGGCTATCAGTTCCCGTGATGATTGATATATCCGTAAGAGATGTCATCTGAGGCATTACTGAATTTGGATTCATTTTGTTTTCTTCAAAGAAACAGAGATTATCGGTTGATCGAGCAGTGAAGTAAAGCTTGTGAATTGTGTTGTGTTTTTGTTATAAGAAACCAAGATTAAATCCTCTAAAAAATCGTCGAAAAAACAAGCAAAATAACCCTTGATTCGGAACTTTTTGTTGATTCGGAAGTTTGATTCGGAAGATTACCTTGATTCGGAACTTTTTGTTGATTCGGAAGATTACCTTGATTCGGAACTTTTGGATTGATCCGGAACTTCTTGGTTCGGAAGTTCTTGATTCGGAACTTTGGCTTGATCCGGAACTTCTTGACTCGGAAGTTCTTGGTTCGGAAGTTTGACTTGATCCGGAACTTCTTGACTCGGAAGTTCTTGGTTCGGAAGTTTCTTGATCCGGAACTTCTTGGTTCGGAAGTTTCTTGATTCGGAACTTCTTGACTCGGAACTCCTTGATCCGGAACTTCTTGATCCGGAACTCCTTGATCCCGAACTCCTTGATCCGGAACTTCTTGATCCGGAACTTCTTGATCCGGAACTTCTTGATCCGGAAGTTTCCTTGGTTCAGAACTTGTTGATCCGGAACTCCTTGATCCGGAAGTTTTGCTGAATGAACAGAAACTTTTTCCGATGAACAGTCGAACAGTAAAAAATGAAAATTAAGCCCAGATTTTGACCAAATAACCCAAAAAGTTTTGTGCTTTCGACTAAAATAAGTAACAACTAATACTTATCCACTAATCCCAATCACAAAAACACCAAAAACTCCAAGAATCAAGATGATTTTTCTTAAAGAACACTAATACAATAAAAACTAAAAAACCACACAAATCACCACCTTAAATCACCCCATAGCTCTGATACCAAATGTAGAATATTGATAATCAATGAATCTATGAAGGGGTTTGTTGATTTCTAGAGAGAGAAAGTTAGAGAGAGAAAGTGAGAGAAACTATGTGTATTTTATTAATATGGAAAACAAGAAATGACAACAACCAACCCCTTTCCTTAGTGGAAAGGGGTATTTATAGTCCAAGCCTAACATTGGGCTTGGGCCGGTCCATGACAAGCCCATGGACCGGTTCTTACTTAAGTTAATAAGTAACTAATGACTATTTCCTAACTACGAGCTATTACAACATAAATCATATTGTGGAGTGACCGATACTTCTAATATACGTTAAAACGTATTTCTAACAACTTCTTAGTGCTTTTCCCCATTGTACACGCGGAACACAAATGATCCTTGTGAAATGATAGTTTAGGAAGACCACGAACAAGTTCGTTTTTCGCCAAGTGATTAATAGCGTCAAAGTTAAGATGAGATAACCGTCGATGCCATAACCATGACTTAGTCTTCGATGCTTTGGAGAGAAGACATACGGGAGAAGCGGTCATCATGTCTTGTAGAGACAAAGTATACAAATTATTCCCTCGAGTACCTTTCAATAAATCAACCCCTTCCAAATTACGAATGAAGCAGGTATGCTCTCGAAAAGCAACTTCTAGGTTTGCATCACAAAATTGTCCCACAGAAAATAAGTTGTGACCAAGACCTTCCACGTAATACACTCTTGCAATTATAACATTCCCAATATGATATTCACCATAACCCATTATCTTTGCAATATGATCATTTCCAAATCGAACCGTACCAAGAAACTTGCTGACGAAATTTCTGAGCTGAGAGCGATCTCCGGTCATATGCTTGGAGCAACCAGAGTCCAAATACCAGAGAACAATTTGGACCACCTGTTTTCAATAACAACAGTAGACAATGCATTGGAAACTATTGGTTCCCGAGTGTTAGCAGATACAGATATAGAATTATCAGAATTGCTAACAATTTTGAGACCCTTAGATTTCCTGCATTTTCTAATGTGAGTTTTAGCACTAACAGGTTTTACTGTTCCAACTTTCTTAGGTTTTGGATTATTCGCGGACACTACAGTGGGAGTAGACCTATTTAAAGGGTACTTGGTTCCTACAGTAGTGTTAGTGTTCCTAGTTAAAGGACACGCTTGTGTTTTGGTAGCCTTGGTACTCCTAGTTAAAGGGCACGCTTTCTTCACTTCAGTGGGAGTGATCCTAGTTAAAGGGCACGTATTTCCTACTATAGTGAAAGTTCTACCAGTGGGGCGCCACATCCAACCAACTTGGGTTAACACTTTCCCAGTCGGTTTCCATTCTAATCCGTTTTTCCGGGCATGCATCTCATTCACATGGTCAATAAGGCAAGAATCATGACGACTAGAAAACATACATTCATTGCAATTCCAACATTTTAAATTAGAATTCACAGTAGGCTTAGAACGCTGCACAACCGCAGAGCCTTTAGGTTTAGCTACATGATTCTTTTTATTCAAAACAGAAATAACATTCCTAGGATGGGCTTCTACTTTCTTCTTCACTTGACTACTAGATAGGGGCAAGATCCTATCATTCTTCTTGTTTCTTTTAAGCTTAGATCTTTGAGCCTTAGTAGTGGTGCTTACTCCTGTAGAAGGCAACACGGGAATATTAGAAGCTGGTTTTGATTCCGCCTTATCTTTAGTGACCAAAGTTTGAGATGGTTTAGTCCTAGGGCCCTTGTTAAGTGGTGTGACGGCTATAAGGGTTCTTTTGATTGCACTAGAGGACGATGCTGAGATAGTGGCTGCGTTATCCACAACATTCTTACCTTTTAGAGTATGAAGTGTTTCCTTTAACTCAGCCAAGACCAGATTTTTATCGCAAATTTGTTCCCTCAAATCAGATATTTCCACCGACTTTCGATTCAATTGTTCAATCAACGATTGATTCTGTGCAGTGGTATCAACACATGAGGGCTGTACTGAATCGAAGAGTCGTGTATTTTTCTGTTTTAAGTTATCAACTTTGGACAAAATCTTGGAAACTTGATTGTCTAGATCAAGTCTAAAATTCTCAGCGGCCTCAAGTACGTTCACACAGTTAAGCTCCTTAGATTTCTCTATTTCCATCGGCAAAGAGTTAGCAACTTTGTCACTTGGCTGACGCTGTTTTGATTGTAAATTCAATCGAAAATTCTTATCAAAATTTGCATCATCGATATTAACACCTTCGAATGACGTTTCAAAGATTTCTTGAATAAATTGTTGCTTGCATTCAAGCGAAATACAATGTGTTTGAATCTCATCAAAACGTTTTGAAAGCGATGAATATGAATCTTGAAGCTTTAAAAATTCAGCGTCAGATTCGTGACAAGTACTATCTACCACAGTATCCATAGATTCAACATTATGCATAATAGAATCATTATCAACACTTGTATTCACACAGACAGAAACTATATCATGAGACATCACTTGATTCAGAAGCAGATCATTATGGCGTGAAACTCGTTCTATTTCAAGTAAACTGTTTTCATAAGCATCTTCCATTTCATTGAAAACACGTCTAACTTCTTCTATTTCCAAAAACAAATCTTGATCAATATTATGAAGACAAGCTTTAACATTGTTTACAAATGGAACAATTTCATCTCGAAACGCAGCTCTAGTGTGCTCAAAGTTCCATTCACCTTCCGTTATGGCCGTGGCCGTCGTACGTTCCAAAATGACCTTGTCAAAATCGGCTAAGTGTTGGTGAACCGTATTTAAGTAAACGGACGCCTTACTTACCGGTGGAATTAACTTCGTTAAATCCTTTTTGACGAGTGTAGGAGACGTACTAGGAAGGTGTTCATTTGACAAACTTTGGGGCACAAGAACTGTTAATTCTGCTAATTCCTTTTGTAAGCGAATGCGTGTCTTTTTCGAAAATTGATCTTTGTTATGTTGATCATAATCAATTGTATGGAATTTTGAAAGCATTTTAGAATGAGTTTCATCCCCAAGTGATTGTGTCTCTTCAGTACTACGAACAAAAGGTGCTTCTTTCGATTTTCCAATTATGGTCATATCATAAAGACCGGGAATATAATCCTGAGCTTGTTTTGCATAACCGGGATTAGGTGGTAAATCTTGAAGACGCTTAAGTTCGAATTCTTTAAATGATTTAGTTAAAAGATGAACCTTTTCTGTGGAAGCGTATTGTTTTAAAAGCTGTTGTTCTTTGAATTTAAGAAGTTTGGTAGCATTAATTTCTGATTCAACCTTTTTAGACTCGAGAGTTTCGAAATCCATTTTAAGTTTCTGAAAATCATTGACAACCGACTCCTTTTCTTTTAATTCATTAGAAAGATTAGCTTTTAATGATTCTATTTCTTTCAAGTGTTCAATCTTTTCAAAACGAAATTGGTCAAATTCAGAACATGTTATTTTCTCTTCTTGAGGGACCATTTCAAAAGTTTTGACCTTTTCCTCATGCAACGCAAGCTCAGCAGTTAGGGTGGAATTCGTATCTACGGATTGTCTGAGGGCCATATGCATTTGATCAATAATATGTTTAGGCACCATGACCAAATCATGTTGAGCATAAGATTCCATACCCTTCGTAGCATTTGGTTGAGGTTCACTCAAATGTGTAGGATTGGGTACCACATCGTTTGAGTTACTAGTTCCCGAATGCTGTTCGAGGTTGTCATTTTCATGCCCAAGTTGATGTTGGTTATCATCAATATTATTAGATGTGGTTGGTACCTCACTGATGACATCAGAACCGTAGTGAGAGAGATTAGCAACGAGAGCAGCTTGGGCAGAGTGAATGTCATCACAATCCGAATCGTATGCATCAAGATCGTCCGCTTGATAAGCTGCATTAGAAGTAGAAACGACTGCAATGCCTTCAGTATCTGCTGCCCCTGGGTCTGCAAGAAATGCTAACTCCTCTGAATCCAAAATCTTCCCCTTAGACTGAGCATCAACCAAATATATCTTCTCACGAAACCATGCATCATCCCTCCTCCTTTTCGGTTGAGTGCATTCCCTAGCCATATGACCTTGTTCTCGGCAATTATAGCAAGTCACAACCTTTTTAGGACCAATAGGACTCCCATTTCCACTAGCTTGAGAATTCACAGCTTGATTGTTCCCAGTCCTTGTAGGAGTTCCATATGAATTTTGCCTTCCCTGAATAGGTTGCACAGTCACTTGACCATCTTGAACACTGGCTTGTTGTCGAGGATTTGATGAGGTGCGGAGCTGATTGTTTGTTGGTGGAAATCCTCTAGTTGCAACAAGTTTTGACAAGTAGGCGGTGAGATGGTTTAGAACATCAGCTGGCGTATCATTTGGAGTAAAGACCGGTGCTTGGATTGGTGGAAGTTCATTAGAGTAGAAAGCTTGTGCTGGTTGTGCTTCTATTGGAAAATATCCTTGCTGAGGAGTATAGCCCAATGGAGAAGTGTTGGCTTGTGATGGTGATGTTTGATACGGTGGTTGCTGTTGAAAAGATTGTTGATGAACACTTTGTTGATATTCTTGCTGTGGCATCATTGGTGGTTGATAAGATGGTTGTTGTGGTTGCTGATAGATGTATGGTGGTGGCTGCTGCAAGTATGATGGTTGTTGATAAGTATAAGCCATGTTTTGTTGAGAAGCATACATTGCAAGTGGATCATGAACTTGAGGTGTAGACAACCGAGCCTCGATCACATGGCATTCGTGTTGTTGAAGAAAAGCTTGAAGTTGATCCACATTGGTGTTATGCAAGTCCTTAGCCAATTTAACATCCGTCACGTATTTTTTCCATTCTGGAGGAAGAGTGTTCAAATACTTGGTGTTCAATTGAAAGGTAGGAATTGCCATGCCATAAATATTTAGCTCATTCAACAATAGGGTAAATCTCAGATAGTAGTCATTGAGAGTCTCCCCTGGCACATAGGTAAACTTATCAAACGCATCATAAAGCTTACACTCTCGTTCTTGTTTAGTTAACGAGGTGCCTTGCATTAGAACCCGAATTCTATCCCATAACTCTTTGGCAACTTTATGTTTGCTGACGAGTTTGTAGACATCTGGAGGAAGGGCTTGGAGAATGATGTTTGTAGCATACTTATCACATTTATCTTGAATCTTCATATCTCCAGTCAACTCACCCGTTGTGCGAGGACGAGTAGTCGTACCTTCCGTCACTGTACCATAATCTAATGGTCCATTGAGCACAGATGCCCAAATTAGATGTCCATTCTCCTTGTTCAACATATAAAGTTCCATACGGGAAGCCCATTCCTCATACATAGTCTTCACCAACATTGGTGGACGATTATCCGTACCCGAGAGGATGGACTTGTCCGTAAGAGATGTGTACTCCATTTCAATAAGTTAAGATTTACAAAGTTGATCGAACAATGAAATAAGGTTAAGTATTTTTGTGTTGTTGTGAGTTAAAATCGAGAAACAATGTTAAAATCCCCTAAAATATGTTCTCGATAAACCAAAAATTCCAAGTCAAAATTACACACGGTTCGAAATTTTTTATGGAAAAATTTGTGATTATCGGAATGTTGATCGGAATGTCAGATCGGAATACCAGATCGGAATGTCAGATCGGAATGTCCAGATCGTAATGTAACCCTGTCGGAATGATGATGGTATCGGAATGCCTAGATCGCAATGCAGAGCGGTCGAAATGTTCAGATCGCAAAGAACTATCGTAATACTCAGATCGCAAAACCTATCGGAATACTCATATCACAATGCTCAGATCGCAAAGTAGCTGACAAAATTCAAGCAGAGTAACGACTTAGAAACCTTCCTTATACCCGTCAGAATCTCAGATCGCAAAGTACGATCGGAATGCCAGATCGGAATAAGTAATAAAATCCAACGATCGCAATGTAGAACCAAACCCTTTCTGATGGTAAGGTTATTGCGATGGAAGCCCACGTACAACTTGTACTTTCCGATGGATGTTTCTGCTAGAATTTCGGAATGAAGAACACAACCTTTTTTGCACTTTTGATCCAAGAAAACTGATGTTTTAATGAAAACCAAGATACCAAGAACACTTTTAAGCACAAATACCTATGTTACACTACTTAATACTACGATCAAACCAAAAATTTTTGAAGATTTCGGCAAAAACCAATTTGTACTCTACGAATTGTTTAGAAAACAATACTCAACACAAAAACAAACCTATATTTCATCCCAAGCTCTTGATACCATTTGTAGATTTGTAAATCTATGCTTATGTATTTAGAGAGAGAAAGAGATGGTGGATTTCACACTTTAGAGAGAGAAAGTTAAAAGGAACTATGTGAAAATTATGAAAACCACACCCCTCTCCATCAAAGGAGAGGGTTTATATACCCAAGCCTTGTAATGGGCTTGGGTTTACACGTTTGGGCCGGCCTACACAAGTTGTAGGCTAGGCTTGAACTTGTTTGTTAAATAACAAAAGTTAACTAAACTACGAGCTATTACATGGACTATCGTTGAAGTGACCGATCCTTCTTAATACGTAAAACGTATTTCCAACAGTTTTGTATAAAACTGGTCAACAAAATTATGAAGATAAAATTAGGATTTTGACTCTTCAAATGAGAGAAAAAGATGTGGAAATTAAAGCTTTTGAAAAACAACTTGTGAAAATAACAACAGAAAATGAAGTTTTAAAAGCCAGTCTTTTTAATGAAAGGGAAGTGATTAATCAATGGCAAAAATCCTCTAAAGGATTGGATAAGTTGATTAATTCAAAAATGGGGTATTATTATAAAACAGGTCTAGGTTATAAAGAGGACCAACCTGGGATAACCTTAACTGACAAGGACTTATCAAAGTGGATTTTTGATAGCTCTAATGATTCAGTTGATACTCCTAAAAATGATAGGTATGCTGAAGGAATGAAAGCAGTTCCTCCACCTTTATCAGGAATTTTCATGCCCCCTAATAATGATATAGGTATAGAGTTAGATGAGTCAAAAGCTGCTATTGATATTAAGTCAAATGATTCAGAATCAAAATCTAGTACCTTAACCCAAGATAAACCCATTGTGACCAAAAACATTATTTATCCACCCTTAATAAGCACCTTTGTGCCCGAAGGACAAGTGTCTACAACTAGTTCTGCTCCCAAGCAGGTAAAAACTCCTAGTAAGGCAATGGATAATAAAGCAAAACATAATAGTGATACCAAGAGGGGTGGGCTAGGCTTTAAGAAAACTAAGTCAGAATAACCTTTTGGGTGTTATTTGAGAAGAAAAGAATGTTACATTTGTGGTAGTCTAATACATGAAGATAAAATAGCAAAACAAAAGGCTGCACAAAAAGTCACAAAGAAAGGTAATGAGAAAAATGCACAGGTAAAAAGGCAAATGGGACCTAGATATGACAAACCTAAGTTTGATCATGCTCAGAGGGTAAATAAGTCTCATAAGGTAAATAATGTCAAAAACCCGCTCACTACCAAGGACTTCTTGTTCAGAAATACCGTAATGAAAGGAAGATAGGAGTTTTTCGCTAGGTATTTGACAAAATAAGAGCGTCCAGTTCCTATAGAACCTATCACTAAAATACCCCTAGAGAGGGATAAGGTTGTTCCAAGAGCAGTACTTATGAAACAAGGTCTAGTACCTTTGAAGTCTGGCAAGCCAAGTACCGGCAAGCCTAAAACTGCAAGTACTGCTAGACCAAAAGCAAGTACCAATGGTCAAAATTCCGGTAAACTTGTGTCCCATAAATCTTCTTGAAGTGTAATTGAGAATGTTAAAACACCTAGAAGTAAGTCTTATAACAAACCAGTGCAAATGTGGGTTCCTAAGGGAGAAAAACCATGTGTTCAAGCAAGTACTGCTAAAACAGTACTTAAGTAAAAAAGGTCCAAGGACAAAACTCACTTATGTCTTTGACTATTTAACTGGAACCATGAAATATAAGAGTATGTGTAGTCTTACTGGAAAAACTACTTATCAAACTCTTAAGTATGTTGGTCCCATAAGATCCGAGCCAAATGTGGCTTGGGTCCCTGTTAAAAACTAATGAGTTTTGTGTATGCGCAAGGGCATCTAATTGATGAATTAAAAGATAAAGGTATTGTAGATAGTGGATGCTCGAGGCACATGACAAGGAACCGATATTTCCTTGCTGAATTTGAAGAATTCAGAGGTGGACGAGTAGCCTTTGGTGGTAGTAAAGGCATGATCACTAGAAAAGGAAAAATCAATACAGGGAAATTGGAAATTGAAGATGTGTTCTTTGTAAAAGAATTGAACGAGTTCAATCTCTTTTCTGTATCACAAATGTGTGATAAAAAGAACAAGGTGCTCTTTAAAGATACAGACTGCTTGGTGCTTTCCAAAGACTTTAAGATGCCAAAGGAATCTCAAATACTGTTTAAGGTACCCATGCAAGAAAATATGTACATCTTTAATCTTCATACTATTACTCCAACATGTGGAATTACATGTTTGCTGGCTAAAGCTTCTAATGATGAGTCTAATTTATGGCATAGGAGGTTAGGTCATGTGAATTTTAAGAACCTTAATAGATTGGTTAATGGAAATTTGGTTAGAGGGTTACCTAAAAAATCTTTTCAAAATGATTTCACATGTACTACTTGTCAAAAAGGTGAACAACATAGAGCCTCTTGTAAGACCAAGACTATCAATTCTGTGACTAAGCCTTTGCAACTCTTGCATATGGATTTGTTTGGTCCAGTTTCTGTTAGGAGTATTAGTCATAAGACCTTTTTCCTAGTTATAACTCATGATTTTAGTAGATTCAGTTGGGTTTTCTTTTTAGCACATAAGAATGAAACCAATGCATTACTTAAGGACTTTATCACTTTAGTTGAAAAGCAGGTCACTAAACAAGTCTTGATCATTAGGACAGATAATGGGACAGAATTTAAGAATGCTGAATTTGATGAATTTTGTAGGTCTAAAGGAATCAAGAGACAATTTAGCAATCCTAGGACTCCACAACAAAATAGAGTAGCTGAAAGGAAAAATAGGACACTAACTGAGGCTGCTAGGACTATGCTAGCTGATTCTCTTTTGCCAAATACCATTTGGACAGAAGCAATCAATACTGCTTGTTATGTATTAAATAGAGTCTTAGTGACCAAGCCTTAAAACAAAACACCTTATGAACTTTTGACTGGTGTTAAGCCAACCATAAGTCATTTGAGACCTTTTGGATGTCATGTGTCTATTTTGAATACTCTTGATCAATTGGGGAAGTTTGATTGAAAATCTGATTCAGGATATCTAGTAGGATATTCTTTGTAGAGTAAAGCATATAGGGTTTATAACTTGACATCTAGAAAAGTTGAAGAAAATGCCCATGTTAATTTCTTAGAAAATAAGCCCAATGTCCCAAGAATAGGTTATGCTTGGATGTTTGATTTGGATTATATAACTAATTCCATGGATTACTATTCTGTGCAAAAAGATTGTCAAACTAATAATGCAAGTGAAGAGACTGGTACAACAAAGTTAGGTACTCAAGAAGGACCTTCTTCATCAGATTCTCAGGATGCTGATGTTCACATATATGTACCCAGTATGCCTACTGTTTCTCCTATGGTTTCCAGCCCCCAACAGAAGCAACCAATGCCATCCAATGATGATCAAGCCTCACAAGAGCTTCAGAGGCTTCAAGATCAAGAGAAGAATGCTACAACTGCTAATAAGCATTCAAGAGAAGAATCTTTGGAATCACAACACTCAGCAGTACATATTCAACCTAGCGGTACCTCATCTACAAGTACTGCTAAGCCAAATTCTGCAAAGTCTGTTGATTCATTAGAAGATATTTTGCAAGCAATGGACAATGAAGATGCTTATACTAGTCTAAATGAAGGGATCTTCTCTAAAGCTTCCTATGACGAGCAGGGTGCAGTAACTGCTTTCAATAATTTAGAGCTTGAAATACCAGTCAGTTCTATTCCCACTCATAAAGTTAATAACAACCATCATACAACTCAAATTATTGGAGACCCAAAGTCTGCTGTGCAAACCAGAAGACAACTTCAAGCCAATACTAAAACTCATGCACTTGTGAGCTATGTCAAACAACAGCAGAGAACTAATCATAAAGATATTCAACATTGTTTGTTTGCTTGCTTCTTATCACAAGTAGAGCCTAAGAACATTTCTCAAGCTCTTGATGAAGAAAGTTAGGTAGATGCCATGCAAGAAGAATTAATGCAATTTGAACTACAAAAGGTTTGGATTCTTGTGGATCTTCCCTCTGGAAAAAGAGTTATTGGTACTAGATGGGTTTTCTGAAATAAAAAGTTTGAAAGAGGTGTTGTTGTGAGGAGCAAGGCAAGACTTGTTGCTCAAGGCTATAGACAGGAAGAAGGGATAGACTATGATGATGTTTTTGCACCAGTGTTAAGAATAGAAGCCATTAGGTTATTTTTGGCCTTTGCATCATATATGGGTTTTATAGTCGATCAGATGGATGTGAAAAGTTCCTTTCTTTACTATTTCTGAGGAGGTATATGTTTCACAACCTCCAAGTTTTGTAGATCCTAAATTCCCCAACAGAGTCTACAAAGTCATTAAAGCGCTTTATGGTCTACATCAAGCTCCAAGGGCTTGGTATGCAACTTTATACACTTTTCTTTTGGAACATGGATAGAGGAGAGGGACCATTGACAAAACTCTCTTCATAAAAAAGAATGCTAAGGATATTATCCTAGTTCAAGTTTATGTTGATGACATTATTTTTGGTTCAATCAAGAAATCATGGTGTGAAGAGTTTGAAGCTTTAATGAAAGGAAGATTTCAGATGAGTTCTATGGGAGAACTTACCTTCTTTTTAGGACTACATGCCAAACAGAGGAATGATTGGAATATTTATCAGCCAAGATAAATATGTTGCTGAAGTCTTAAAGAAAATTTCATGTATGGATACTAGGAGTACAAGCACACCTTTTCAAGCTAAGAAATCTTTGTCTAAAGATGAACATGGTGAAGATGTTGACATTCACCTATATAGATCAATGATTGGTTTATTGATGTATCTTACTGCTTCAAGACCATATATTATGTTTGCTGTGTGTGCCTATTCAAGGTTTCAAGTCAATCCAAAGGTGTCACATCTACATGTTGTGAAAAAGATTTTTAAGTATCTTAAAAGTCAACCTAATTTAGGATTATGGTATCCTAGAGATTCAACATTTGATTTGGAAGCTTACTCAGATAGTGATTATGTGATACAATGGTTTTGTATGGGTTCGGATTTAAGTTCTCGGAATCTCCTCGAATTAATCTCGGCTCTAAGTGGAATGATTTGTTCTTGGTTAATGAAAAGGAGTTTGGTTGTTTATCTATTTTAAACTAATGACAAATAAGTAAGTGTCGAAGAGTAAAATTAAAGCTTTAAATGATTAAAGTAAAAAGACGAGTTTAAAAATAAATGATTGAAAACTTTAAGATTATACTAGAAAAATAAATGGACACTCAATAAAAACTAACTTTTGGAAAACTTTGTAAAAATATGAACTTAGTTGAAAAGTACTAAAAGAAAGTAAGAACGGAATATAGCAAAACAAGTGATCGGAATATCTAGAAAAAGGACAATCGGAATGACTTAGAATGGAAGCTGATCGGAATAACAAAAGGGACCAAATCGGAATGATCTAAAACCAATCAAATCGGAATGAGGGTAAAAGAAACAATCAGAATACTCTTAACTATGCAGATCGGGATGTGGGGAAGGGTCCAGATCGGAATAACATGAAATGATGCAACCGGAATAAGGAAAATAGGATGTAATCGGAAAGTCAGAAAATGAATACTAATCGGAATATCTAAAATCATACAGATCGGAATACCCAAAAGCTTAGTCTAATCGGAATATGGAGAAACTACTCACCGTCGGAATCTTCCAAAACCCTTTTCTGATCATTCGATCGGAATGAAGGGGGGGGGTCTGCTCAAAATGTATAGATCGGAAAGGGGTTTATAACCCTTTCCGATATCCCTTTGATCCGAAATTTAAGCAAAGTGAATAAGCTATGAATAAGCCAATCAACAAACTAGCTCGAATCCAATATTAAACGAATCAAATAAGCACAAATAACACTTTATCTAAGCTTCAAATAAGCAAAAACATAAATCAAATGATAAAAAGATGAACTTTTTAAGAAAACTTTAAAAAGTAAATAAGCTAAATCAACAAATAAGCCAATAAGCACAAGGATCTCAAAGCTTATTTGTGTAGAAACTTAAGAAACATAAAAAGATTAACTTGTTAAGCACAAAATCATTGATGAACAACACGGATCATACGAGATTTGTACCAAAATCAATCAAAATCAAAGAAAGGAAGAATGAGATTAAAGATTAAAAGCTTAAAACTTGAACTTGATTAATGAAAAATAGTACAAAGGTTTGATCTTGAAAGAGAAAAAGATGAAATCTAGTGAGAGAAAGTTTAGAACTTTCTCTCTCTAAAACTAGAGAGAATGAATAAAACTAAAAACTACCTAAAAGACTAAGTGTTGAATTTTTGTGAAGTAAGGTCCTATTTATAGGCAAGTCTTGTGGTGGTGGGCTTGTGATTGGGCTTTGGTTTGGGCTTCTTTTTCTTCTTTCTTCTTTAGTCTTCACGCTTCTTTAATTAAACGTTTCTGACTTGGATTTGAGAAGTGTCGGTGAATAATTCCAACTCGTCTTATAATCTTTTGTTTAATAGACTCGAGTTCTTCGACATATATGAATCTTCCATCTTTGGCTCTATTCTTCGATAAATCTTCAAATAGGCACAATGACTTCAAATCTTTTGCATCTCTTGGACAATAGACTTCGTCTTGAGTCTTTTTCCTCGATAAAACCCGTGCAATCCCATGTTTTCTTCAATATTCATCCGGTTAACTCTGAAAACACAATAAACACAAAAACCACGCATAATTCCAAACAAATGATATTAAATACGTGTTTTGGTCTTGTTTTAGCCAGAATTAAGTGGTAAATGGATGGGTGTTTTCACACCTATCAAATCCCTACACTTAACCATTTCCATGCCCTCATGCAATGCTTAGTGACAAAGCACATTTACACTTTTCTCATAATCAATCAACCTTGGCCTTATTAATATACTACTAAACAAAAATGAAAGTACTAAGAGAAATTAAAACTTTAAAGTAAACAAAAGGATGGAAATAACTGGTAAAGAGATCAAGGACTTACAATAGGGCTTCGGTGCTGCGAAGATTTATCACCCTCAAGTTTCACGTTCCCCAAACTAAGCTTAAAAACGAGATCATTGTTATTATAAGTTAGCATATCAAACACTTACACACATGGCTTAATTAAATGCTTAAACTCCCTTATTCCTAGGTGTATCTCTTATATTTTAT
Organism: Glebionis coronaria; assembly: GCA_025667525.1. Lineage (NCBI taxonomy): Eukaryota > Viridiplantae > Streptophyta > Magnoliopsida > Asterales > Asteraceae > Glebionis > Glebionis coronaria. The sequence goes on along the minus strand of CM046879.1, from coordinate 417,919,491 downwards.
ATTTGTCTTAGAATGATCATGAATATGCATTTTTGGGCTTATTTCGATAGTTTATTTAGGATGAAAGCAAAGTAGGACGATTTGATCAATAGTTAGCTAAAGGACAAAATCTCTTAAAACTGCTTCTCGGGATATCAAAAAGTTCATATCTTGGCATAACATGGTTCGCGATTTGAGACCTTTCTCGGGCCGATATTTGGCATGTACTTCATACTTCATATCTTGAGAGACGTTCTTGAGATAATGGTCTTCTCTTCGTTAATAGAGTTTCTTCACTTGGAGACTTTTGAGGGGTACTCCAACTTTGTTGACCACGAGTGCATGATTATTTCTTCAATCTCTAATTGGGATTTCGAGATACAACGATCCGCCTCCTTTTCGGACTTGGATCTATTTATCCTCATACCTTGTTAGGGTCTTTTCGGATAGACTTCTCCATCATCTTTATGGGAGTTGATTGCTTTTCGTCGTGGGTCTTGATCCTTCATATTGATTTTGGGAATAATGCTTTTTCACATCACTTTTGGATCTTCAGCAATAAAATGGAATCCTCATGCCTTGTTAGGGCCTTTTCAGACTCGCCAATCTTCGCGCCCCGCTTCATAAGTTATGCCTTGGCTATGAACTCTTATCATTACCGAGCAACTTTTAAACGATCTTGGGCTAGAAGCTAAGTAACTTTTCAAATCGTACGACCTTACTTATTGCAGATAAATTATTAGCAAGTGATGGGAGAATAGGCAAATAATTACACCAAGTGAGCTTGTGCAAGAATACCGACTTATAATTGACTCTATCATTTCTCGTTCTCCACAATTTAAAATCTCAAGTAATGAGACTCGTGGATACTTAGCCTAATAAACCAATGAAGGTCTACATGGTTAAGGATACTAGCTAGAATAAACTTGAATAAGTCTATTCGGGTTGAGTCAAAATAATCGCAACGGGCCTAATATGTCAAAGACTTCTAAACTAGCTACACCACTTTATTAATATTTTTGACTTTATTGCGGGATATATACATATGAAAGCAACGATAAAAATATAAAAATTACGACTAAATGGCCAAAGTTAATTAAAAATTTGAAAAATGTTGAAAAAGATGATTTTCCGGTTAAATGAAGGCATTTTCATGGAAAAGTCCACTTAAAACTTCGATAGAAGTCCCCCTACACTTAAGATAAACATTGTCCTCAATGTTTAAGCATGTGGGAAAAGTCTCCCCTACACTTATGACATTGAGCACGTTGTTTAACTCGAGTTAAGGAAGAGACGACTAAAGTGATCAATTTCAAATGTGAGTATGAAGAAAATTGAATCACGATAGTTGAGAGATAGAACCGGATTTCGGATAAAACGGGAGCACGGTTCTTCAAAGGTTCCAAGAGTGCATTCATCCCTGTAATCAGATCACCACACAAAAACAAACACCTATACAGGTCCCCCTACACTTAGGAGGTAAAAACATAAAAGGATAGATACTCGGGTTGCCTCCCGAGGAGCGTTTGTTTTTGATAACCGAGTCACGAGCCTGACTCGACCCAAAATTAGTTCATGGGGAACGTGGTGAGGGATGGAATCATCTCCTGAGAGATGTCCTCACCAAAGTACAACTTCAGACGCTGGCCATTCACTTTGAAATTAGGCCCATTTGGCTGAGAAAGCTCAATGGTCCCATATGGAAAGACTATGGCGACGGTGAATGGACCAGACCAGCGGCTCTTCAACTTGCCAGAGAAGATCTTCAACCGAGAGTTAAAAAGTAAGACTTGATCACCAACGTGGAACTCTCGGTTCTTGATTTTTGCGTCATGAAGGATCTTCGTCTTCTCCTTGTAGATCAGCGAGTTCTCATAAGCTTCATTCCTCAGTTCGTTGAGCTTGTTGAGTTGAGTCTTGCGATGATCACCGGCTTTGTTGATGTCGAGGTTAGCCCACTTCAAGGCCCAGTGCGCCTTATGTTCCAGCTCGATGGGAAGGTGGCATGCTTTCCCGTACACAAGACGATAAGGTGTACAACCGATCGGGGTCTTATAAGCAGTACAGAAAGCCCACAGAGCATCATCTAACTTATCGGCCCACGCGGCACGATGCTCTCCCACAGTACGCTCCAAAATTCGCTTCAATCCACGGTTGGATATCTCGGCTTGCCCATTGGTTTGGGGATGATAGGCGGTGGAAAGACGGTGATTGACACCATACTTAGCCATGACTTTTGCAAATTGGTCGTTGTAAAAATGAGTCCCGCGGTCACTGATAATAGCACGAGGAACGCCGAATCTAGCGAACAGCGATTTCAAAAAGTTACAAACCACCCTTGCATCATTAGTAGGTAAATCTTTGGCTTCAACCCACTTTGAAACGTAGTCAACGGCTACAAGGATGTATTTGTTTCCTTTAGATGAAGGGAATGGCCCCATAAAGTCGATACCCCAAACATCAAAGATTTCACATTCTTGTATGAAATTTTGAGGCATCTCATCTTTATGAGTGATCTTGCCTTGTTTTTGGCAGGCATCACAACATTTAACCATCTCGTGAGCATCACGATAGATGGTGGGCCAATAAAATCCCGAGTCAAACACTTTTTTGGCGGTGTAGTTGGGACCAAAGTGACCACCGGTGGGTCCTTTGTGGCAAGCGTCAAGGATTTCTAAAGCTGCCGGTCCATCAACACATCGACGAATAATCAAGTCAGCACACTGTTATAACAGACACGGGTCATCCCAAAAGTAAGTCTTAATATCGTTAAAGAACTTCTTCTTTTTCTGGGATGTTAACCCGTCAACGAGAATTCCACCCGCCAAGTAGTTTGCGATGTCCGTAAACCACGGGGTTTCATCAACAGTCGAGTTGATAGACATTAAGGTCTCCAGGGGAAAAGAATCATTGATTTCTTTGTCCGGATGATCCCCCCTGTAAGGATCCTCAAGTCTACTGAGATGATCCGCGGCTAGGTTTTCAGCTCCTTTTTTATCGCGAATTTTGATTTTAAATTCTTGGAGTAGCAAAACCCAGCGAAGAAGTCTTGGTTTGGAATCTTGCTTAGTCAACAAGTACTTCAACGCGGAATGATCGGTGTAAACGATTGTAGTAGAAAGGACAAGATAGGGGCAGAACTTTTCAAAAGCATAGACAACAGCTAAAAGCTCTTTCTCGGTTGTCGTATAATGCAATTGGGCCCCCGTCATTGTCTTGCTACCGTAATGGATCGGTTGGAAGTGTTTGTTCACTCTTTGTCCCATAACCGCTCAAATAGCATAGTCACTAGCATCGCACATCAATTCGAAAGGCAGCTCCCAATTAGGGGTAACCAAGACGGGTGCCTTAGTTAGCTTATCCTTAAGCGAGTTGAAGGCTTCAAGACACTCGTTGGAAAAGATAAAAGGAGTATCTTTTTCCAAGAGGTGGGTCATCGGGCGAGCGATTTGAGAAAAATCTTTGATGAGTCGACGGTAGAAGCCCGCATGACCCAGGAAACTTCTCACACCCGTCACGGTTGAAGGTGGAGGCAACTTAGCGATAACATCGACTTTAGCACGGTCTACTTCGAGACTGGCTTTGGAAATTTTGTGTCCAAGCACGATGCCTTCTTTTACCATGAAATGGCATTTTTCCCAATTAAGAACAAGGCGAGTGTCGTCACACCGCTTCAGCATACGTTCTAAATTGGCAAGGCAAGCAGAGAAAGAATCGCCATAAACCGAGAAATCATCCATGAATACTTCCATAGTGTCTTCCACCATGTCATGGAAGATAGCCATCATACACCTTTGGAACGTCCCAGGAGCATTGCATAAACCAAAAGGCATGCGTTTGTAAGCAAATGTTCCATAGGGACAAGTGAATGTGGTCTTTTCTTGGTCCTTGGGATCGATGGGAATTTGAAAATACCCGGAGAAACCGTCTAAGAAGTAGTAATAGTCATTACCAGCTAGACGCTCGAGCATTTGATCCATGAAGGGAAGAGGAAAGTGGTCTTTTCTCGTGGCATCATTGAGCTTACGATAATCAATACAAACTCTCCACCCAGTAACGAGAAGAGTGGGAATCAACTCGTTGTGTTCATTGGAAACAACGGTTATTCCGCCCTTTTTGGGCACACAATGGACGGGATTTACCCACGGAGAATCCGAAATAGGGTAGATCAAGCCGAAATCTAGAAGTTTGATAACCTCTTGTTTGATGACGTCATGAATTTTGGGATTAACCCTTCTTTGGCTCTGGATTGCGGGTTTAAAGTCATCTTCCATGAGAATCTTGTGAGTACAAAAGTTCGGATCAATTCCGCGGATGTCGGAAATTTTCCAAGCAATTGCCTTCTTATGAGCTTTAAGCACAGCGATGAGTCGAGTTTTCTCTTCTTCTTTCAAGTCCTTCGCAATGATGACGGGTGACTTCTTCTCTTCTTCAAGGAACACGTACTCGAGATGGGGTGGCAACTCCTTAAGTTCTAAATCCGGAGGATTTTCGATGGGAGGCGTTTTCAAAGTCGGAGCATCGATAGCAATAACCGTGGGAGATGGTGGAGAAAGATTGTCTTCTTTGAGAAGGTTTTCAAAGAAACTCATGTCGTCAGCCAAATCGGTGGGAGACTCGTCATTAGTTAAGTTCACATCTCCCATGGTGGCTTCAAGATCTTTCCAAACGAAATCACTTTCTCCAAATAGAGACAGTGATGAATCAATAGAGGAAACGGTCTCAACATTGGGAAGAGAAGTAGGAATACTTTTGCAAGCATTTTGGAAGTGTTCTTCACAAGCCTCATCAAGAACGTCAATACAATTAACACTCTCGTTGGAATAAGGTTGTTTAGATAACTTTCCCATGTTGAAGACAATTTTATCGTCACCCACTCTCATGATAAGCTCACCGGCTTCAACATCGATGAGAGTGCGACCGGTCCTCAGGAATGGACGACCAACAATTAATGGCACATGAGGGTCCATCTCGTAGTCGACGACGACGAAATCGGCAGGAAAAGTGAATTTGTCGACTCCTACAAAGACGTCTTCAGCTATCCCCACTGGATAAGCAACCGTACGGTTAGCTAATTCCAAAGTCATTTTGGTGGGGACTAGCTCATGGAGAGATAATTGCTTCCACACACTTAAAGGCATTAAGTTGATACTGGCACCTAGATCGGCTAGGGCCATGCAATTCTCTACTCCCGGGAAGTTGCAAGGGATTAAGAAACGACCCGGATCACCAAGCTTGGTTGGCAATTTCCTTAAGAGTACTGCAGAGCAATTCTCATTAAGTTGGGTGTTAGCAATATGAAGAAGCTTCTCCTTGTCACTCAGAAGATCTTTGAACATTTTCGCATACTTTGGCATGTGAGCGAGAGCCTCAGCGAAGGAGATGTTAAAATTCAATTGTTTGAACATTTTAAGAAAGTTCGAAACCTGAATATCATCCTTGCTTTTGAGCTTCTCTTTCCTCAACCTAGATGGATAAGGTATATCAGAAGAAGAGGAAGGCTTTGGGATCGAAGGATCACTCACATCCTTGGGTGGAGGAGGGGTAGAAGTAAGAGGTGGAGAAATTGGGGAAGTCGAAGGATGAGGAATAGGAGTAGGTGACTCGTTCTCCTTAGTCACAACCACCGGTGGAGGTATAGGAAGCTCGGGTTCCTTGGTACCTTTGCCAATGCGAGTGGTGATTGCTTTCATCTCCCCTCTTGGATTCGCAACGGTGTTACTCGGAAGAGTACCCGAAGAAGAGGGTTGATTACCGTGGAAGAAACTAGCCATCATGTTTCTTAAGTCATTCGTTTGACTATCCATAGTGTTTCTCATATCAGCTCTCAGATCGTTCCCTTGTTTCATCAGGTCTGCTTTTAAGTTGCGTACTTCCTGTTGAAGATTTTCCACGATCACATCGTTGGTTCTCATGTAGGTTTCCACTTCTTGGTGTAAAGCGGTGGGTTGGTTGGGAGGAGCATTGTATGCGGGTGGTTGATAAGCAGGTTGCTGATAAAATTGGTTGTTTCTTTGAGGTGGATGTTGTTGTTTGTGAGGTGGTATGTATGGTCCACGAGATTGTTGTTGTTGAGGAGGAGGGCGGTTGAGGTTTTGTTGTCGGTTTGGGTTGTTAGGAGTAGAACCAGGTGGTGAGAGATAGTTGTTGGAGCGGTAGCTAAGCAGGTTGCGGTCGCCTTGAGGTCGAGCTTGATAAGCAGGTTGAGGATAGGTACCGTATGCTGCATTCACGTTCTCAGAAGGGTAGTTTTGGGTGGCAGTACAAGTGGTGTACGAATGAGGACCCCCGCATATCTCACATGGTTGGCTAACAGCATTGACTTGAGCGTCTTTAGCGTTTTTAGCGTTGATGCTGTTGGTGTTGCTGGCGGTTTGGGTAGCAAGCGATTCAAGAACCGCAGTGATTTTGTCAATTCGCTTGTCGCTGTCACTAGTACTAGCACTAGCGACATTGGTCCGAACACTCTTAGTTTGCACAGGAGACTTATTCTCAATGATATCCCAAGCAGCATTGGAAGTCTTAGCCAAAAGATTACCCCCTGAGGCACTGTTTAGTGAATCTTGGTCATTCATGCTTAAACCATTATAAAAAGTATTAATTTGGTGCACTTTGGTAAAACCATGTTGTGGGCATTTTCTTAAAAGATCTTTGAAACGGTCCCAAGATTCACTAAACGACTCATCGTACTTTTGTTCAAAATTGATAATTTCATTCCGTAAAGCGGTAGTACGAGAGGGTGGGAAAAAATAGTTGATAAACTTGGTCTCCAAATCCGTCCACGAAAGAATACTCTGTGGCTGTTCCTTAGCAAGCCAATGCCGGGCTTGTCCCTCTAAAGAAAAGGGAAAAAGTTGTAAACGGATTACCTCTTGTGGAACACCATTGAATTTGACCGTATTAGTGAGTTGCAAGAATCTCTTGATGTGGTCATGTGGATCATCAATGGTACGTCCCAAGAATGGTTGAGCAGAGACCATCTGGATAAAGCCGGATTTGAGCTCAAAGTTGTTGGCTGCAAACGCGGGTATAACAATTGGATCAGTGTTGCCATCTACATGAGCTTGCAGAAGTTCAATCATCGGGCGATTATCCGGTAGAGGCTCATGGTTGTTGTTATTATTCATATTGTTGAAAGGTGGGTTGTTGTTGTTATTATTATTATTTTGAGGTGGGTTATTGTTGTTGTTTTGTACACCGGCCATGTCTAGGTTATCGAGAGGCTCGGGCTCTTGATAAGACGTTGATCGAGTGCGCATACACCTGCAAAAGAACTAACAAGGCAGAAACAAAGCAAAAATATTTTTGGTTTTTATGTTTTTTTTTAATTTTTAGTATTTTTGAAAATTTTATATTTTTTAGGGTTTTTGAATATTTTTATGAAAAAGTAACGTTCACGGTGAACGGATCCCAAAATCCAAGTTCTCACAAAAAACTGTTGATCTTAACGAGAAGAGCCGGCAGCGGCGCCATTTGATACAATGGTTTTGTATGGGTTCGGATTTAAGTTCTCGGAATCTCCTCGAATTGATCTCGACTCTAAGTGGAATGATTTGTTCTTGGTTAATGAAAAGGAGTTTGGTTGTTTATCTATTTTAAACTAATGACAAATAAGTAAGTGTCGAAGAGTAAAATTAAAGCTTTAAATGATTAAAGTAAAAAGACGAGTTTAAAAATAAATGATTGAAAACTTTAAGATTATACTAGAAAAATAAATGGACACTCAATAAAAACTAACTTTTGGAAAACTTTGTAAAAATATGAACTTAGTTGAAAAGTACTAAAAGAAAGCAAGAACGGAATATAGCAAAACAAGTGATCGGAATATCTAGAAAAAGGACAATCGGAATGACTTAGAATGGAAGCTGATCGGAATAACAAAAGGGACCAAATCGGAATGATCTAAAACCAATCAAATCGGAATGAGGGTAAAAGAAACAATCGGAATACTCTTAACTATGCAGATCGGAATGTGGGGAAGGGTCCAGATCGGAATAACATGAAATGATGCAATCGGAATAAGGAAAATAGGATGTAATCGGAAAGTCAGAAAATGAATACTAATCGGAATATCTAAAAATATACAGATCGGAATACCTAAAAGCTTAGTCTAATCGGAATATGGAGAAACTGCTCACCGTCGGAATCTTCCAAAACCCTTTTCCGATCATTCGATCGGAATGAAGGGGGGGGGGGTCTGCTCGGAATGTATAGATAGGAAAGGGGTTTATAACCCTTTCTGATATCCCTTTGATCCGAAATTTAAGCAAAGTGAATAAGCTATGAATAAGCCAATCACCAAACTAGCTCGAATCCAATATTAAACGAATCAAATAAGCACAAATAACACTTTATCTAAGCTTCAAATAAGCAAAAACATAAATCAAATGATAAAAAGATGAACTTTTTAAGAAAACTTTAAAAAGTAAATAAGCTAAATCAACAAATAAGCCAATAAGCACAAGGATCTCAAAGCTTATTTGTATAGAAACTTAAGAAACATAAAAAGATTAACTTGTTAAGCACAAAATCATTGATGAACAACACAGATCATACGAGATTTGTACCAAAATCAATCAAAATCAAAGAAAGGAAGAATGAGATTAAAGATTAAAAGCTTAAAACTTGAACTTGATTAATGAAAAATAATACAAAGGTTTGATCTTGAAAGAGAAAAAGATGAAATCTAGTGAGAGAAAGTTTAGAACTTTCTCTCTCTAAAACTAGAGAGAATGAATAAAACTAAAAACTACCTAAAAGACTAAGTGTTGAATTTTTGTTAAGTAAGGTCCTATTTATAGGCAAGTCTTGTGGTGGTGGGCTTGTGATTGGGCTTTGGTTTGGGCTTCTTTTTCTTCTTTCTTCTTTAGTCTTTACGCTTCTTTAATTAAACGTTTCCGACTTGGATTTGAGAAGTGTCGGTGAATAATTCCAACTCGTCTTATAATCTTTTGTTTAATAGACTCGAGTTCTTCGACATATATGAATCTTCCATCTTTGGCTCTATTCTTCGATAAATCTTCAAATAGGCACAATGACTTCAAATCTTTTGCATCTCTTGGACAATAGACTTCGTCTTGAGTCTTTTTCCTCGATAAAACCCGTGCAATCCCATGTTTTCTTCAATATTCATCCGGTTAACTCTGAAAACACAATAAACACAAAAACCACGCATAATTCCAAACAAATGATATTAAATACGTGTTTTGGTCTTGTTTTAGCCAGAATTAAGTGGTAAAAGGATGGGTGTTTTCACACCTATCAATATGCTGGAGCCAATCATGATAGGAAATCCACAACAAGAGGTTGTCAATTCCTAGGCAGAAGACTCATATCATGGTAGTGTAAGAAGCAAACCATTGTTGCTACTCCTACAACTGAAGCTGAATATGTAGCTGGTGCTCATTGCTGTGGACAAGTACTTTGGATTCAAAATTAGTTGTTAGATTATGGTTTCAACTTCATGAACACCAAGATCTACATGGATAATGAAAGTACCTTGTCTAGAATCCAGTCTTTCACTCCAACACCAAGCACATTGAGATAAGACATCACTTTATAAGAGATGCTTATGATAAAGAGCTTATTCAGGTCTTGAAGATTCATATAGTTAAGAATGTAGCTGATTTATTAACCAAGGCATTTGATGCAAAGAGATTTGAGTTCTTGGCAAAACATATTGGTATGCTCAACCAATAAACTGCTGCATATGTTAAGGGGAGGTAATATCTGTCTAATTTTTATGCTAATTTTTATTGTATAGTGTTTGTTTTGTGTTTTTGATGTGATTGCAGGTTGATAGAATAAGATAAAAGAGGTTACAATGATAGTGGAATGCATGAACCGGTCTAATTTGTGAGGTATCGTTTTGGAACCAAGTAACGCTAGTACAAATCCAAGTACCGTGTATGTTCCATGTACCGCTACATGACCCTTGTACCATTGAGGGTCTCTTTTGTAAATTTGGCGGTTTCTTCGCGCTTGGGTTTGTTATTTACATAAATAGTAACTCCAATTACACAATTGATTCACCTAATCTTTTATTCTTATCTCTTGATTGTATAACCTTCTCTCTAATTTTCGATCATCAAAAATACTAATGGCCGCTCTACAAGTGATCTCTAAGAACAACCAGGTTGCTAACCTTACTCAGAATGATTATTACATTGGTTTTCATAAGATACTTGGCTTTCTTTCTCGAAGTCATGTTAGTTTTGCGCTTACTGTAAGTCCTATTGTCTCTATTCCTATTGTTACACAATTTTGGAATACTACTGTCTTAGGTACTCATCATGATCAACCTTGCATTAGGGATAGGGTTAATAATTGAAATATCTATGTGACTGAGGTACTGTTAAGGGCAAGTTTAAGACTTAATGATGATAATAGAATTAGTATGCTGAATAACACAGAGATACATGATGGCCTTGCGTCCATGGGTTATGAGGGGGTGGTAGGGAAAGTCTTACTTTCTTTAAAGGTTTATTTTAACCACAATGGAAATTGCTTTTTCATGCCATTATTCACTGTTTAAGCTTAAAAAGTACATATTTTGATCAAATTCCTGCTGCTTTGGCATCAACTGGTATTTGTCTAGCAAATGACATAGTTTTTAATTTTTCAAAATTAATTTTCAAAGGCATGACTAGGAATTTGGAAGGAATTAAAACGTTTTTAATGTATCCTAGATTCATTCAAGCTTTGTTAAATGACCAAATCCCTAACCTACAAGAATTGAAAAATACATGGGATGTTCCTACTTTTACAAAGAGAACTTTCTCTTTCTTGACCAAACCAGAAAGTGCCTTTACAGGAACCGTTACACCCTTATTTGCAAACATGTTAGCCCAACCAGCCAATCAAGAAGGTGAGGAACCTAGCTCAGCTAGTGCTTCTCAGCAAACTCCTTCTCACCAGAGTCCCCAATCATTTGAAGATACTCAATCTTCTTCTCATAATGATGGTGGTCAACCATATTCTGATGAAATGATCCACACACTTGTTGCTTCAATTTCTACTAGTGGTTTACCACAGGCAACAGCAACAGAGGAAGTGGATGTTGCAAATTAACTGCTTTGTGCACCAACTTGTCCAAACAGGTACATGTGTTGCAAAAAAGAAAAGCTTGCTCAGGACAAAAGAATTGCTGAATTGGAAGCCAACTTAACCAAGCTAAGGAATAAAGTCACTCTGTGGATAAGGCAACACATAGTAATTCAGAGAGCTGCTCTTAAGAAGCAAAGGTTTAGAAACTTCAAGAAGAAGCAACCGAATGCAACCAAACAGGGGAGGAATGATGAAGAACAAGGACCTTCTTCTAATATTCACACAAGGATCTCTAGCAATGACATCAATTTTGAAGCTGATGATGGCATTGAAAATTTTGAAGATGTTGATGGCATATAGACTAATGTGGATAATGCAAGTTTGGAGCCTACACATATGGAGCTTCAACATAAGGAACCACAATCTGCTCATAAGGAACCACAAGATGAAGAAATGTTGGTAACTCAGCCACAACCTCCATCACCACAACTACAAGCTAATTGGAGTAGTTTTTGTGAGAAGCTAGAGGAAATAACTGTCAAGTTTCCTGTGTCTTCAACTCCACCTGAAAGACAATTTTGGTTTCATAAGAAACAGTCTTTCCAAGTATTGTCAAGATCAAGAATGAGTGTTGAATTAGACAAGACTGAGGAGTTACAAATTGAGAAGACAACTTCTAAAGGAGAAAAAGTATCTGGAGATAATTTAGTGATTCAAGAAACAAGTGTGTCTGTTAATGGTGAAGTAAATACTGTTGAAGAGCCAAGTGTGGAAACCTTGGTTTCCTCGAATCTTGTAGCTACTAGGAATGATCATTGTTCATATGATTAACATAATCAAAGCGGAATTAGAACAACAACCATTAACAAGGTTTTTGGGCACAAGACACATGAATTAAACAATTGGATTGTTCATTATATTAATAAAAAACAATCACTAGGTGTGTATACATTGAATCCCACACCTAGTCGACACACGCTTTAGGTTTACATTATGAATGAAAGTTATGAAAAACCTAATAACCCTTGGTTCCTTTTATAGTGTAAGGATAGGGTTTTATAAAAGATAACTATGAATAAACATGAATATATTCTATCTAAATAACTAATACAAAATATATTCTGCATATTTATCCTAAATAGAAGCTTCCATCAGCGTTTGACTTTTGTTGACTTCTGTCAACGCCTAATTTGCTCTTGACAACGCTTGGATTACACTTGTCAACGCTTAGACAAATGCCTTCATTTTTTCTTCGTTTTTGAGTTTCTGCCACATCAACTTTTTGACCCAACAATCTTCCCCTAGTTGATGTCGGCAAAACTCTTTGTGTATCTCTTGTAAGTTGTACATCATCTTCAAATTGCTTCCCCTCAATTGTAGCATGTATGTCTTCCCCTTTTTGTCACATCATCACGGAAGTAAACAATGTACGCAATCTTGAAGATTCTCCAAACGTAGGCTCTATGTAATGATTTTGAAGAAAAACAAATATAATATTCTTGATGTAGACGTAGAATAACCCAACCTTGTGTTCCATGTCTTATACTATCCATGTGATAAAGAACTTATACTGATGATTAAATATAAGTAGACCTCGATCCCTTGTCAATATTCTCATCCTTTGTGAGACACTGAGCACGATAATGTACCTCCTTCAAGTGTTATGACAAGTCTTCGTCACCAACCGTGTAAGCATGAACAAGTTACCTTTAAAGAATAATGTTGACTAGGCACCATATTTAAAGATATGATAGAACACAAACTCGTGAAAATCTTCTTCGAACATCAAACTTACCATAAGAATTCTTCCCCTTAAGCTGACACCTCTTCATGACAAGTCAATATCTTCGTATGTAAAAGCTGTTATCGAATAACTCTTTCACAAGGCTATCTCGATTACATAATCCAATAAATTACTTCACAAATTGTTTCTAACTCGCATTAAAATCATTAATCCCTTTTAAAAATATCCGAGCCATAAATATCAATTTGATATTCTGTATAAAAACGGAGATTCCATGTACCTTCGTGTGTGAATACCTCTTTTGTGTGTCAAAAATCGTATCAATTTTCCAAACAACAGCTATTCCTTTGTCGTCCAACATCTTTCTTTGTCCAATATCCTTTCCATGTGTATTTTCCCATATCGGACAATACCTATCAACGCTTGGGATACACTTCCTCGGACAACACATGTCAACGCTTTCTGTCAGCGTTAACCTTCTTCCTATCAGCGTCTAAGCAACAAACATCAGCGTCTACTTCTGCTGCTGACGTCTTTTAGGGTTACGATCTTCAACAGTGACACTTTAATTATCATGTGAAAATCACTGCTACGTCCTTGTCTCTGCTGCTATAATCCAAAACCATAAACCCACGAGATAAATACAGAATTCAATCCCATATATTTAGCAACAGAATATTGGAATATTCCTATAAATCAGCATATGACCATATCCCACGTCTGTAACCCACGTCTTGTTTAATCAGAAGTGTATCCCATAAAAATCGGCAAACAAATATCCTATTTTATCTTGACCAATAGAATTCCATGTAAACATAGAAATCATCCTTTGTACGTCATCTTGTTACCCTTGTTTTTACACATGCCATCAAAAATCAGTTTAGAAAAATTATACTTTTGCCCATTAGTAATACACACAATTGCACTAGCAATCGATCTGTTAATTTCATTATGTGCAGTACATTTGGGACTTAAACATTGAAGGATGACATGTATTAAGTACTTCCAAGCTGGGGAAAATTCCTGTTTATTATATTTGTTTAAAGTACCCTCTTCAGGGAAAGGATACCCCAAAGCTTGAAGTTCCTGTTCTATCTCACCAATAGGTAGAGTGGTTATACCATCTGCATCATTAAGATGCAAAGCCTGGCGAACCAAGGCTTCAGTAACCACCCATGGACGCCCATGGACAATAGCAGTTAATGTAGTCACATTATTAAGCGTTGAGGAACTAACAGTGTTCTAAAACTGTTTAATATGAGTGACAGGGATAAGAGGAGCATGAGAAAGCGCATACTGTAGTGGATATTTGAAGTCCAAATGATACACACCAGCTGATATTCAGAAAAATTTGTAGAACTCAAATGATACACACCAGCTGCTGAATATAGACACCATTGAAGTCCACTGATATCATCCTCAAGATCCTTCCAAACTGGATCTTCTTCTTCTGGTGCACACATTCTCTTGAATGTTGACCAAAGCTTTATTCCATTGACTGAAGTAGGTGCTTCAGTCTCATACTTGGCCAGCAGTAACCTCCAAAGGTCTGCCAAGTCTTCCCTATCCATACTTACAAACAAAGACATAAGAGTAGTAAAAGTGTGTACATCTTTCCCATATCTGCCAATCATCCAAAACCCACTTGCATCTTCTTCATAACTAATGATAGGGTTTCTGGAATCATGAGGTAACACTTTTACCATATCTGAAGCTTCCATGGGTGAGAGCTTAATACTCTTTCTAATAACAGCTTTATTGGGATTCACTCTATTTAAATCTAAAGCAAACTCAAGTGGAACTCCCTTCTTTAATGGTCTTGGTACAATCATAGCCTTTTGAATCTCCATCTCCTCTGCAAGTTCTTCTTTCCTTTCATCTGAAAGAAGTCTGATAGTGTTCATTTCTTGCACTCTTGCCCAAATAGGATAAGCCTTATATTCCAATTCATAAAAGGACAATTCCTGTAACTTCTGAAAAGTCCAACCTCCTTGATGACATCTAAGCAACATATAATAAATCTCCCTTCTCTCTCTTTTAGACTGTGAGAAAACTTTGCTGGCCTTATACTTTAGGATTACCTGGAAATCCTTTTGAATCCTAAGAAGAATCTCCAATCCCCAAATCTGATCTGATAAAGACATATCTGGATTCTCCATAATCTTATTCTCCCAAGCAAAGTACATCTGGGCAACTTCTGGCATCTCATAATCCACCTTCAGTTTTAATTCTGCAAGTTTCTCCCTTGCCAATACATCACCATATTCAAGTCTTTCTGGTTCTTCAATTATCATAACACTTGAATCTGTGCTTTCATCATTACTTCCTTCTTGCTCCTCAGAAGTAACCACAAATGGTGACTCAACAACCTTCTTCTTTTCTTGTTCCATACGTTGTGCAGCCAACATTGAATCAAACTTTACTTGTGCTGCATCCTTTGGAACCTCTGTTTCTACCATGATTCCTTTACCCTTATCTAATGAATCAATGATGGGTAAAGATGATGATGGTACCTGTGAAGACACTTCCTTGATGATAGTTGATAACTGGAATACATCAACCATATCTACAAGTTTATCAACTTCCAAAACCTGTGTGTCAACGCCCAACTTACTCTTATCAGCGCTTGGCTTGTCAGCGTAAAAAATCTGCTTGTCAACGCTCACCTTACTCTTGTCAGCGCTTCTTGTGAACTGCTCCATCATTGCTGTAAAGGATAAATTCAAATTTGTAGGAGTAACCAAAGAGACATCAAAACTTGGTTGCTTCTTCAAATCTGTAAGAGCTTCAGCCACACCCAAAGATTCTCCATCATATGAGCCTTTACCACTCAAATCAATTGGCTCTGTAGCAGCTTCATGTGAGCCTTTGTCACTCAAATTGATTGGCTCAGTAGCAGCTTCCTCCCCTTTGTAAGAATCCTCCCCTGATGAAAGGACTCTTGTCTGCCTTCTCCTAGATTCAGCAGTTTCCAAAACACCAATCCTCTCCCTCAATTGCTTGAGTTCAAGGCCTTGGGTAGAGACAGTATGTACCAGGTCTGCATTTTGCTTTTGCAAGCTAATGCAGACAGCCGTCAATTCCAACATTGTATATGGTTCCAATCTGCCCTCCTCTAGAGTGGGGATTTGACCTCCCAAAATAGAGTCATGGGGCATGGATGAGGTCTTAAGTATGTTAGGACTGGCTTGGCCTGCATCTAAGCGAGTACCAATAGTCCTAGCCTCATCCATATCACCAACCACACTTGTGGTGGTGGTTCTCTCTACAGCATGGCTAGGACCACCAGAGGAGAACACTCCAATGGTCTTTTGGCGTTTTTCCATCCTAAAGTCTGGGGGTGAAGAAGATGATGTGGATTGGGTAGTGGTTTGAAGGTTAAGGGGTGTTTCGGTCTGTTGTAGAAAGGTGTCAACGTGTGGATTTGAAGTATCAACCCCAACATTTAACGTGTCAGCGTTGAAGGGATCTTGGTCAAGTTCCATATGTTGAGGTGAAGATGATGGTTCAGGTAATGGGTCAAGTTGTGGTTGTGGGTCTGGTTGAAGTTGTGCTGCTGTAATAACAGCAAGCATGGCTTGGGTAAGGGGTAAGTATCTGTGAGGGGGTGAATTCATCTTACTAAAAATAGCTTTCTTTTGCACAGGGATCGCATAAAAATCATCATGATCCCTGGTGCAATACCTTTGCTCAACACCAAGCATTCAATATCAGTGAAAAGAACCTTATTTTTGTTATCACACACTTGTGATACACTAAACAGATTATAGTCAAGTTCTTTTACCAGAAACACGTTTTCAAAACGTAAATTGTTGGTGAGAAGAGTGCCTTTGCCAGTGATAGTTCCATATCCACCTCCAAAGTACACTTTGTCACCATCTCTAATGGGGATAAAATTTGTCAGATAATCTTCCTTCCCCGTCATGTGCCTAGAGCATCCACTATCCCAATAGCCATAATCATTAACCTTCTTATGAATGCCCTGCACATAAAAAAAACAAATTAGTTTTCTTTGGGAACCCAAGCCTGAGCAGACTTGGATTCATTTGTTTGTTCAACAAGAACATACTTAGTCCTTATGACAACCCCTTGTTCATCCCTTTTTGGATTAAACATCCAGTTAACCCCAATTTGTTTTGTTATGACCTTTGAAATATAATGAAATCTGTTACAGGTCATAGAAATCCCATCTGAATTAAGGTTTTGATCTTGCTTAGGTCTCCATGTCAAGCTAGAAGAAGCTTTAGACCCCTTTCCCTTTGGTTGCAAATATTTACCATTATTTGGTCTGGCAACGTTCCTGTCAGCGTTTAACTTGTTCTTGTGAACGCTGAAATTACCCTTATCAACGTTGAACCTAGGGTTTGCTACATGAACCCATTGTCTGTTAGACCACGTATTGGTCTTCTGAAAAGGTCTTTGTCCATAAGTATTAGACCTTTTAGTAAATCATGGGGCTGGTCTAACAACTTGTGGACTTTGCTGGACAAAAGGTTTGGGTTTGAAAATGTTTGACTTTTTATCAGCGTTGACCTTTGAAGCATTGACACACTTATAAGCTAAATGTGAAAAACTTCCACAAGTGTAACATGCTTTTCTAGACCATAGCTCTAGGTCTAGAAGAAAAGAAACCCGTCCCATTTTCACTAATTTGGCTTTTTGGCGACCTAGGTTTTCTATACATTTCTGCATATTTAATACTAGGTTTTCTATCAATGTTTAAGCCAAGGTCAACAGTCTTGCCAGTGGTTGGGTTTGTCACTTTTATGGGTGTAGACTCATTTGGGCTGTCACTAAGCATGCCACCCTTAACAAACAAGGTAGGGTTGGCTTTCTTCCATTGGTCCAGATCAGTCAACTTCTACTTGTATTCCTCTACTGGGGTAAGAACTCTTGGTGGAGGAATAAATTCCTCTTTTTGGAGTTCTGGTATACCAGTCCAAGACAAGTCATTTTGAAGGACACCATAGAAGTTCCCAGCAGGTGATGGAACACCAGCATACTCTTTCATCCCAATCCCAGTCATATCCCTAGAATCCCTTTGTTCACTAACACATTTTTCTAGGGTTTGTGAAGCTTTGTCAAATCTCTGAATTTTAAGATCTACATTATCTTTGTTTTTGATAGCCTCATCTAACTTAGCATGTAAAACACCATTGGCCCTCTCCATAATGTTTCTAACCTCAACACTAGCATTTAAATCATGAGTTAAAATATTGATTTGATCTTTTAGGTCAAACTCCACTTTCTTATACTCAGCTACAGTCTTTTCAGTTTGAGTAAGAGCAAGTTGATAGTCAGATAACTTGCATCTTTCATTAACCACATCTGTTGTCAATTTTAAAACTTCTTTGTTAAGTTTTTCAGTGTTCAAACGACAACCCTTACTACAAAATGCATCATCATATACCTCATTTTCTAATGAAGACGAAGAGTGTGCCATGAGAGCATAGTGAACATGTTCTCCTTCTTCCTTTTCTGCAACCAAAGCTTTGTTCTCTTCCTCATCCTTGGCCAAATAGCTCCAATCCCAAACACCATAAATGTCTTGCATGGCAACCATAGCTTTGGAATCCTGAGCCTTGATGATTTGGCTTGAAGGTTTTCCAGCATCAGATCTTCTTGGAGATCTGCATTTTCTCATAAAGTGTCCCATTCGATGACAATTATAACACTCAACCTTGGATTTATCAAATCCAACAGTGTCCTTAGCATTAAAAGTCATCTTCTTCTTAAATCTTCGATTCCATCTATTTTCCCTTATGCTTGCAAGATCCATATTCCACTTTATGTCCATCTCCTCCAAATGCTCATCACTAATTTGTTCAAGGTCCTCATATATAATCACTGAACCATTGGGCAATGAAGCAACGTATACACAAACAGTATCCAGATCAATACCAGCAGGCCTAACTCTTGGAGAGTAAACATTGTATGTATCAGCGTCTGAATGTGAGGCGTTGACAAAGCTTGATCCAGTGTTGACACAAGGTGATCCAGTAACGGGGTGCATGTATGACTCCTTTTGATCAAATTGACCTTCACTATGTGAGAAGAAGGCCATATTTCCATTGGTAGACTTGCTTCCTTGATCCAAAAGAATTTCATTCTCCACCAGCCTTAGTTTGTTGTAAACATCATCAAAAATAGAACTTTTGTAAGTATTATTAGCAATTATAGACCTTGCTTCAATCTTCCATGCATCACCAAGACTTTTAAGAAAAGTGGTGATGATATTAACATCACCAAGCACTGTTCCCATAAAGGAAATCTTGCTTCTAATGTCAAGAAGTCTGCTTCTCACTCCACTTAGCTTTTCATTGGGCTGAGCTTTAAAAACAGCATACTCATGCAAGAGTTGCTTCTTTTTCTCTTGTACAGTACAACATTACCACCATTAGCAACTTCAAGGGCTGCCCAAAGATCTTTTGCAGACTCATAGCTTCTATATTTGTGCTGATTGGCTTGTCCCAAAGAGAGTTTGAGAATGATTAGGGTTTTCATGTCATTCCTTCTCTTTGCTATGTCCTCAGTTGAGACAGCTCTACCATCTTCAGGTTTTTCTTTTCGATCCTCTTTAGTAGAGCCTTGAGTTGATCTTGTCTGGATAGCAGCTGCAATCTTTTCAGCCTTATGGAATGTGTTTCCATATTCAATAATTTCCCATAAGGTTTCGTCATGGATTTGAAGATACTGTTCAAAGTTAAACTTCCACAACTCAAAATTGTCTGGGTCTAGCATAGGAATCTTGATGTTGGGGTTTGAGGAGGAGGAATAGTTTAGCTCTGGAGTAGACATGTTGCTTTTAGGGTTTCTTGAAAATTAGGGTTTTTACGATTTAGGGTTTTTGTATTCTTTAGATCAAAGTTTCTCAACAAGCTCTGATACCACTTGTGGAAACCTTGGTTTCCTCGAATATTTTAGCTACTAGGAATGATCATTGTTCATATGATTAACATAATTAAAGCGGAATTAGAACAACAACCATTAACAAGGTGTTTGGGCACAAGACACATGAATTAAACAATTGGATTGTTCATTATATTAATAACAAACAATCACTAGGTGTGTATACATTGAATCCCACACCTAGTCGACACACGCTTTAGGTTTACATTGTGAATGAAAGTTATGAAAAACCTAATAACCCTTGGTTCCTTTTATTGTGTAAGGATTAGGGTTTTACAAAAGATAACTATGAATAAACATGAATTTCTTCTTTCTAAATAACTAATACATAATATATTCTACATACTTATCCTAAATAGAAGCTTCCATCCGCGTTTGACTTTTGTTGACTTCTGTGAACGCCTAAGTTGCTCTTGACAACGCCTGGATTACACTTGTCAACGCTTAGACAAATGCCTTCATGTTTTCTTCGTTTTTGAGTTTCTGCCACATCCACTTTTTGACCCAACACCAAGTACTGCTAGGCCAACTGCAAGTACCGCTGGTGAAAAACCTTCACTACCTTCTTCTGCAAAAAGTCAAACTCCATCTTTTGAAAGATAAGACTTTAACACAATACTGCTTGATCTTAGAAAAAAGATCTCAGCTGAGAAAGCAAGACAAGCAGAAGCAGAGATGAAGACACAACCAGAAATTCTTGCCAATAAAGAAAAAGATAAAGGTAAGAAAGTTCAAGCTTCACAACCCACTAAAAGTATTATCATTCAACAACAATCAAATGAAGATGAAGAAAGAAGATCTTCAAGATTATTGAAGAAACTACCTAAGATAAATCCAAAGGATAAGGGCAAAAAGAAACTACAATCTGAATCTGAAGAAGAAAGTGATTTAGATGATGACATAAGCAAAGTCATGAACAGATTTCATCAACTAGAGCATGATGAAGAGGTAGCTTTTAGACTACAAGCACAATTGCATGATGAAGAGATACAAGAAGAACTTGCAGCAAAGCAACAATTACTTGAAGCCCAAAGAGTGCAGCAAGAATGGAACATAGCAGAATATGATAGGATTCAGGCTGAACTGAAGGCAAGTGAACTTCTTGCAGAATCATTAGTAGCTGAAAAAGGGATGCTTATGATGAAGAGGAAAAAGATAAGTTGATTGATGATTTGGTAAGGGAGCAACAAATATTCTTTACAAAAAAGAGAAGAAGAGAAAGGGTTAATCCTCCAACCACTATGCAAATCAGGAATCAAATGATGTCATATCTCAAGAAAGTTAAGCGTTTTACCCATGCTCAATTAGTCAGAAAGACCTTTGATGAAGTAAAGAATTTGTATGAACAACATAAGAGGAGCAAATAGAAATTTGTTGAGATTGGATCTAAAAAGGATAAGAAAGATATTGAAGATGTAAAGAAGCATCTCCAACAACAAAGACAATTTGGAAGTACCCCCAGACTTGATGCAAGTACTACTGGACAGAAAGAAGCATCTCCACCTATCAAGACTACATATGCTAAAAAGAAGAAAAGGGTGACAGAAGTTTCAAAAGAAGCTGAGATTAATCAAGAGATGGATGAGGGAAATGCAGCTCATGGTGTTGACAAAGAGAGTGGAAATGTACAAGCAGTACATACAGTCAATAGTACTTGAAGGAAAGGTACATACTAATTTGGAGGAGGGATCAATAGAGTTTGAAGGAACCTCCAAAGGTGTTAAAAGGAAGAGATCAACCAAGAAAAAGCAAGAAGCTAAGAAAAGTGTGAAGTATACAGATCAAGATAGTGATGATGATGAAAGTTGTAGAAAGTACTTGAAGATAGTGAACTTTGAAGATCAATGTATTACATAGAAATCTTTGGAAAGAAGTCAGATATCATAAGATGGACAAGTACTATGAAACAAGGATTAGAAATTCATGGAATCACTAGATCAGATGGAACATTTAGGATGTTCAGATTACTAGAAGAGATTCTACATATCCTTGACAGATAAGACATTCAAGACCTTAACAGATTTGTTCAAGGTGGAAGTGAAGGTCAAGCAGAAGTCACACTATTGAGAAATGAATTGAAGTTTATGTATGAGCTATATAACAGTGATCAAAGAATGTTGAAGGACTTAGAGAATCAGGTTCCTACTAGAGATATTATAGATCGTGTGGCATACATACTTTGGATATATATGATATAACTTATTACATGCTTCAAGAGAAGAGATACCCTTTTGGAAGAAGATTGTTCGAAAGGATGTTAGAACAACAATGGGAAGTTTCAGAAAAATCTGCTAGTGCTTTGGAGTTGATCAGAATGGTTAAACAGCAAATCAAGGATTTGGAGCAAGAAGAAGAAGTTGAGAAAGAAACTTAAGTGTTTGACTTTCAGTCACACTTCACAAATGGTTCTCAGTTCACACACATAAGAACTTGCTAGTCCATAAGCAAACGGTTTGTGGTAAAGACTTCTCAAATCCGTTGATAGCTGGAAGTTTGCTAAAAACTATATGGTTCTAACTCACCATGTTTCGAGACAAAGAGTTGGATAGCCCTAGGGCAAACGGTACTAGGTAAAGACATTATCAAATCTGTTGATGGTTGACATTTTACCAAAAATTGTAAGGTTATCAGTACACCTTATTCTTTATGAATAAAGTATTGGCTATTCTAGAGTGTACGGCTAACTGGTAAAGAATTAATCAAATCCGTTGATAGCTGATGATTTGCTAAAAATCATGATGACAATACGGATTGGTTTTTGTTGTTAACTATTTTACTTCAGGTAAGAAGATACAAGCAGAATTATTGATTCATAGGTGCTTTATATGCAGAAGACTCCTATTTGATGATGACAAAAAGGGGAAGAAGACGTATGAAATATGAAACAAATTGCTGCAAAATGCATGTTCACAAGACACAAGAAGATCATAATTTGAATACAAAGATGATATTCATGAGACTTGAAGATTATCTTATCAGAAGAAGATCTGCACAAAGTTTTTGGCTACATTCAGTTGGATATAAATACAAGATTACCAAGGTCAATTCAAGATTGAAGAGAAGACTGAAGACATATATTCTAATACATTCAGTACAAAGAGAAACAAGAAGAAAACAATTTATCATTCTTGTTTAGGGGAGGATTATTAGGAATTATTTGTAAAGTATCAAGTACCATTAGTGTAAGTATAAGTACTATTAGTGTTGGCAAGTACCGTTAGTGTTAACACGGTACATAGCAAGTACTGTTAGTATAAGTACATGTACTGCTATATCGATTTGGACGAATATATCTTTGTAAAAGATATGTCATAGTTATAGTTAGAGTATATCTTATGTGATATACTTAATAGTTTAGAATATTGATAAGATATCGTGTGTGATATACTTATCTTTTTAGAATATTCTAAGGTTTCTAGGGTTCCTTAGTCTATAAAAGGAACATAGGTATGATGAGTCTTTTGTAGCTCATTGAAAGTCGATTAATAGATAATCAAATAGTTAAAAGTAATTATGTTCTTCTTTGCTCTATAAGTTAGATTCCACATAACTTAATTGGTCGAGTAAGAGTTCTCAAAGTGTTCTAGTTTGATTACAAACTATTATACTAATTCTTAGCAGAATATAGATCCATTCAAAGGGATCAACAATGGATACTTTTATTGCGAAGGCTGTAATAAGACTGTTGAATACCTAGTATTAAGGTCTATTGGTTCTTCTTAATTTAAATGATTGAAATTAAAAAAAATAAACGACTTATTTCCTCACTATTACCTTGCAGATATAGGCTTGAATTGGGCGTGGCAGATGAAACTGGGTATGCTGAGGTTGTTGTATTTGATGAAGTAGCGACTGAAATAGTTGGGTGTGCAGCTGATACGATTGCTGATGTTGAAAATGATGGGAATGTTGATTTGCCACCAGCTCTAATGAATCTTATTGGAAATATTTATGTTTTTGAAATCAAGACCCACACATATTATGAATATGGGTCTTTTGAAAGTTTTACATGTTAGAGGGTCATTTATAATGAGGCAACTGTGGAAAGTGCTGAATCAGGCACGGAAGATGAAGATACTGACGAGAGTATTGAAATATTGTCCTAACACAAATATGATTCAACATAAAATGTAGCTCCTGAAATGCCAGTGGATATTACATCCCCTCAAAAGATTGATGAATATGAATCTCCTTTGAAGATTGCACCTTGCTTAAAGCGGCTTTCTAAAGAGCCATCTGTCTCAACTCCTTTGAAGCCTGTTGAAAACAGTAAAAAAATAAGGTTTGCATCTCATTTCAACATAATACTCTTTCTACGCACCCTATAAATATAAATACTAAATTGCTGTTTACATTGACATTGTTTAGAGTAGACCTTGAGGACTCAGATGCGGAGTATGTTGGCAATTCAACTGAAGACGCAAACTATGATGACCATGACAGTTCTACAACTAAGAAGAAAATAAGAAGAAGCTATGGATAAATTTACTTAGCACCTTTCTGTTGGCTACCGTAATAACAAAGCATAATCTTACAGTTTAATTGTATTTTTTTAGGCTTATCCAGACACCGATGAATCAATCTCAGCAGACGATTAGAAGAACCAATCATGATGCAATTAGTTTTTAAGATGAACTTCTTTTGGAAAACAATTCTAAATATTGTCCTAAATGTTTGTAGGACATTTTTTATCCATTATGCGGTAGACTCCTTATGTTTGATAATGTTCATGGCATTCATGTTATGAGGTGTTTTGGAAATAACCTATCCATGTTCAATTAACTTTGTTGTCTTAGTTGTAGAATACATTGGAAGCTCAACCAAACGGCCATACCATCGTTACGATAAACATGTTCCAGCCAAGAAGAAAATAAGAAGACGGTCAGAGAAAATCCAATACTTAGATGTGGTTTGTTGACTCAGGGATTGAACTAGGGTAGATGGAAAAAAGTGAAAGCTTCAAGTATACTACAATGAATTTTTGAGATTAACTTTTTATAAAGATACTAATAGATGTAGTCCTAGCCTTTAAGGGACTGTGTAATTTATTGAACAATGTAATAGAAATCCCCTGTTATGTTTAACAATGTTGGTTATCATTGATGCTAATATAATTTTTTGAAATAATCCTATTGATGTTCAGTTAGCTTTATTGTTAATCGCTGTTAGCCTATTTAGAAAAAACAACCCCCAATGAATCAACAAAAAAAACCCCAGATATGGGGGCTAAAATTAGATCAAATAATAATATAGCATGGTTTGGCTTAGAATAAACAAGTTTGCATAATGAAAAAGAACAGCTAAAATTGACTGTCGATTATATAAGAGCTAAAGCAATGCTACAACAACGTTTTGCCTAAAAAGTCTTATATGTGAAGGAACTTCTATACAGTATAAATCATTGATTCAGATGAGAAGGAACTTTTATCTAGTAAAAGCTCACCTTTATATGTTGACGCCGTTGTATATTTATTAAATAATGATGCGAAGCAATATTGCTTATAAAGTAGCTTCTTAGTATTTTCTTCCATCTTAAACGGTTCTTTGTAAATTATTAGATCTTCCTGATTCAAATTATAAGAAAACTATGTTAATTCAGATAGAAAAAATTATGTACACAGTAATGAATCATATTCCAACCTACGGATGTCTTCCATTTATTAGCAAACTTATTAAATACATTATATCAAGTGATTCCAAAAGTTTTTCTGTTAAAAAACAGATATTATCTGATCAAATTCTACAAATGTCTCTATAATTTTAAAGAATCAAATAGCTTCTCACTATCTGCAACAATTATGGATAAAAGTATACTTTTTTCATACCTTTTAATGAATCATATGATTTCATAACTACTTTTATTTATGTCTCATTATTGCCGGATGCTCCACCGCCCAACACTTCTCTTGGAAACATATTCAATAACTCTGTTACCATTCAAGCAAGTGTTGTGAATAAAATATAGCCAGTCTACTTGAGCGCTGACAAGAGTAAAACAAGTTTTGATAGGAAGAAAACAAACGCTGACAGATCAAGCGTTGACAAGAAGAAGTCAAGCGTTGATACATTGAAGACAAGCACTGATGGAAAGATTTAGTCTACGCGTATATTGTTTCTAGTTTGTTTCTAGTAAGGATAAGTTCAACAATGTATTTTCTATAATTATCTTTACCTAGAATAGTTGATATGTAGACTATTGTACAAGGCTTCTTATGTCTATAAAAGAAGACCTTTAGGTTATTGTTCAATGATAAGTTTTCATACGTTAAACACTTTCATTGTAAGCAAGTTTGTTATCATTAATCAAAGTGAAAGTTTGTTTACATCTTTGTGTTCTAGTTTAAGTATTAATTCCGCATAATACTTAGATTATCATATACATATACAAAGGTTTCTCTACGTGTATTACTTGATCTAATCTCGTATACATAAAGCTAAATCGATCTAAGTTTGGGATCAACAAGTGGTATTAGAGCTTGTTGAGAAACGTTTGATCTTAAAGAACACAAGAACCCTAACATCACCAAAACCCTAATTTTCACAAAACCCTAAAAACATCATGTAAAATCCAGAAGTAACCTCCTCCCCCTCACCTTTACCAAACATCAAGATTCCAATGCTTGATGCAACCAACTTTGAGTTGTGGAAATTCAACTTTGAGCAATATCTGGGGATCTATGACTACACTCTCTGGGAGATTATTGAATATGGAAACACATTCAATAAAGCTCAAAAGATTGCTGATGCAATTGCTGCAAGAGCAGCTGTTGCTGGATGTTCAGAAGCAGATAAGAAAGAAAAACCTGATGATGGTAGAGTTGTGTCTACTGAAGACATAGCAAAGAAAAGGGTTGATATGAAAACCCTAAACATTCTGAAACTCTCTTTAGGACAAGAGAACCGGCATAAATACAAAGGTTATGAATCTGCAAAGGACCTTTGGGCAGCTCTTGAAGTTGCATATGGTGGCAATGATGATACTAAGGAAGAGAAGAAGAAGCAACTCATGCATGAGTATGCTGTTTTCAAGGCTTAACCTAATGAGAAGCTTAGCAGTGTTAGAAGCAGACTGCTTGATATTACGAGAAAGTTGTCCTTCATGGGGACACAAGTTGGGGACGTTGACACCATTGCCACTTTTCTTAAAAGCCTTGGTGAAGCATGGAAGATTGAGGCAAGATCTATACTTGCCAATAACACTCACAAAAGTTTTACTTTTGATGATATCTACAACAAACTGAGGCTGTTGGAGAATGAAACTCTTTTGGAGCATGGAAGTAAGTCTACCAACAGTAACATGGCCTTCTTCTCACATAGTGAAGGTCAATTTAATCAGAAGGACTATTACATGCACCCAGTTACTGGATCAACATGTGTCAACCCTGGAACATGTCATGTCAACGCCTCATATTCAGACGCTAACACATACAAAAGTGACTCACCAAGAGTTAAACCTGCTGGTTTGGATCTGGATACTGTATGTGCTTATATTGCTTCTTTGCCCAATGGTCCAGTGATTACATATGAGGACCTTGAGCAAATAAGTGATGAGCACTTGGAAGAGATGGATATTAAGTGGAACATGGCTCTTGCTAGTATAAGAGCAAACAGGTGGAATATAAGGTTTAAGAAGAAGATGACCTTTAATGCAAAGGACACTGCTGGATTTGATAAATCCAAATTTGAGTGCTACAACTGTCATCGTATGGGGCACTTCATGAGGGAATGTAGATCTCCAAGACGATCTGATGCTGGCAAACCCTCAAGCCAAATTGTTAAGGCTCAGGATCTTAAGGCCATGGTTGCAGTGCAAGAAATTGATGGTATGGGATGGGATTGGAGCTATTTGGCTAAGGATGTGGAAGAGGATAAAGCTTTGGTTTCTGAAATTGAAGAAGAAGAGCATGTTCAATATGCTCTCATGGCACACTCCTCCTCTTCATCAGATAATGAGGTATACGATGATGCTTTTTGTAGTAAGGGTTGTAGGTTAAATACTGATAAACTTAACAAAGAGGTGTTAATATTATTAGATGATGTGAGTACTGCAAGATGAAAACTGTCTAATTATCAACTTGCTCTCACTCAAACTGAGAAGACAGTTTCTGAATACAAGAAAATGGAATTTGACTTAAAAGATAAAATAAATATCTTAAAACATGAGTTAAATGCTAGTAATGATGTTAGGAGAATCATGGAAAGGGTTAATGGTGAGTTACAGGCTAAGTTAGATGAGGCCATTAAGAATAAGGATAATGTTGGCCTTAAAATTCAGAGATTTGACAAGGCCACACAAACCCTAGGAGAATGTGTTAATAAACAAAGGGATCCTAAGGACATGACTGGGATTGGGATGAAAGACTATACTATGGTTCCACCACCAGCTGGGGACTTCTATGGTGTCCAAAGAAAGGACCTATCTTGGACTGGTCTACCAGAACTCCAAGAGGAGGAATTTATTCCTCCACCAAGAGTTGTTACCCCAGTTGAAGAGTATCAATAGAAGTTGACTGACTTGAATGAATGGAAGAAAGCCAACCCTACCTTATTTGTTAAGGGTGGCTTGTTATGTGAAAGTCCAAATGAGTCAACCCCCATTAAAGTAACAAACCCAATCACTGGTAAAGCTGTTGACCTTGGCTCAAACACTGTTAGAAAACCTAGCATCAAGTATGTAGAAATGTATAGGAATACTAGGTCCCCTAAGAGCCAAGTTAGTAATGATGGAACAGGCTTCTTCTCTTCTAGACCTAGGGTTGTGTCTAGAAAAGCCTGTTACACTTGTGGTAGCTTTTCACATTTAGCATATAAGTGTGTCAACGCTTCCAAGGTCAACGCTGTTAAACAGTCAAACGTTGTCAGACCCAAACCTTGTGTGCAACAAAGTCCACAAGTTGGTAGACCAGCCCCTTTCTTCACTAGAGGGTATAGCACTCATGGACAAAGACCATTTCAAAAGACAAATACTTGGTCTAATAGGCAATGGGTTTCTGTAGCAAACCCTAGGTTCAACGCTGACAAGGGTAATTTCAGCGTTGACGAGACCAAATCCAACGCTGACAGAAACGTGACCAGACCTAAATATTTGCAACCACAGGGTAAGGGATCTAAAGCTTCTTCAAGCTTGACATAGAGACCTAAGAAAGATCAAAACTCTAATGATAACGGGATTTCTATGACCTGCAACAGATTTAATTTCATTTCAAAGGTCATTACAAAACCTATTGGGGTTAACTGGGTATTTCATCCAAAGAAGGATGAACAAGGGGCTGTTATGAGAACCAAGTCTGTTCTTGTTGAACAACCAGATGAATCCAAGTCTGCTAAGGCTTGGGTTCCCAAAGAAAACTAACTTGTTTTCTTTATGTGCAGGGTATTCAAAAATAGGTCAATGATTATGGATATTGGGACAGTGGATGCTCAAGGCACATGACAGGGAAGGAAGATTATTTAACTAACTTCTCCCATTAAGGATGGTGATAAGGTTTACTTTGGAGGCGGATATGGAACTATCACAGGCAAAGGAACTCTTCTCACCAAGAACTTGCGTTTTGAAAACGTATTTCTGGTAAAGGAACTTGATTACAATCTTTTTAGTGTATCACAAGTTTGTGATAACAAAAATAAAGTTCTGTTTACTGATACTGAATGCTTGGTGTTAAGCAAGGATTATAAGATCCCAGATGAGAAATATATTGATTATAGAACACCTAGACATAAAGACATATATAATGTGAATCTGAATGGGATTAGGATGAATAACAATATGTCATGTTTTTATGCTAAAGCTTCAGTAGATGAGAGTAATCTATGGCACAGGAGACTAGGGCACATAAACTTTAAGAATATAAATAGGCTTGTGAGACTTGGCAGGCTTTCCACAATGACCACTCTTGTGTTGCATGTCTTAAAGGCAAGCAGCACAAGGTCTCATTCAAGTCTAAACAGGTGCACTCTAGTACTAGACCACTTCACTTGCTGCATATGGACCTATTTGGTCCAACTAATATAGAGAGTTTGAATGGTAAATCATACTGCTTTGTCATCACAGATGACTTTTCTAGGTTTACTTGGACTTTCTTTTTAGCTATGAAGAGTGATACTGCTGACACTTTAATTGATTTTATTACTCAGATTGAGAAGAAAACTGGTAATGAAGTTAAAATACTTAGAAGTGACAATGGTGGTGAGTTTAGGAATAAACTTTTAGATGATTTTTGTGCCAGGAAAGGGATTACTAGGCAGTTTAGTGTTGCCAGAACCCCACAGCAAAATGGGGTTGCTGAGAGGAAGAATAGAACCCTAATTGAAGCAGCCAGGACTATGTTGGCTGATGCTCATTTCCCCATAGCTTTTTGGGCTGAGGCTGTGAATACAGCATGCTATGTTTAGAATAGAGCTTTGATCAACAAGATACATAACAAAACACCTTATGAATTACTTTGGGGAAGGAAACCTAATATTGATTTTCTTAAACCTTTTGGCTGTCATGTAGTTGTACTTGATACTAGTGATGACTTAGGTAAATTTAGTGCAAAAGGTGATGAAGGCTATTTCATGGGTTATTCTGTGCAGAG
The DNA here is from genome assembly GCA_025667525.1 of Glebionis coronaria. Taxonomy (NCBI): domain Eukaryota; kingdom Viridiplantae; phylum Streptophyta; class Magnoliopsida; order Asterales; family Asteraceae; genus Glebionis; species Glebionis coronaria. Next base: position 417,889,236 of record CM046879.1, on the reverse strand, counting down.
CAAGGGATATAGGGTTTACCTTAAAAAGGAAAAACGTATTCTTGAGAGAGTACATGTTAGGTTTTTAGAGAGTAAACCTAGTGATCCTGAAAGTGGTCCAAATTGTTTGTTTGACTTGGAACCTCTATCTAGAACTTTAAATTATATGCCTGTCACTAATCCAGACATTGTGAAGGTAACTTCAAATGTTGTGAAAGAACAAGTTGTTGATGTTTCAGGTACACAGGTTAATGAGGAGGTTGGATCACAAGCAGAAAAGTCATCTCCCATACAAGAGTATGTCACTATCCCCATATGGACAGATGCTTTTGCTGCTGCTGCTGCTGGAAAGGATAATGGTGGTCCCCAAGTACTACCAGTTAACAACATGCATGGTCCTTCAGGCGCTGACAAAGGCAAATCTAGAACTGACAGGAAAAATTCAGACGTTGATGGCTCAAACGTTGACAACAACATTTCAAGCGTTGACAGCTCCAACGCTGACAACCAAGGTTCAGGCGTTGACAACACTTTTGAGCATCTTTTCTCTTCTAATTTTGACCAAGGTGAACCTTCCAATTTATATACAGAGGTTCATCCTCATGTTGATGAAAGAGAATCTGAAGAAGAAGATATTTGCAACTTGGAGAATGAGATTGAGGACAACAGACTTTTTGAAGGAGGAGTTCTCACTTCTACTATGAAGAATCATCCTCCATCACATATTATTGGAGATGTTATGACTCTTGTTCAGACTAGAAGATCTCATCAGAATCTTGGTGGATTCATTGCTAATATACACAAGAAGGTTGATACCCCTCTTGTTCAATCATGCTTGTTTGCCTGTTTTCTGTCACATCAGGAACCCAAGAAGATATTCGATGCTCTCAAAGAACCAAGTTGGGTGGAAGCAATGCAGGATGAGCTTCACCAATTTGCAATTCAGAATGTTTGGGAGCTGGTTGATTGTCCCAGGTATGTCAGACCTATTGGGACAAGATGGGTTCTAAGGAACAAGAGAGATGAAAGAGGCATTGTGGTCAGAAAAAAGGTACGTTTGGTGGCTCAGGGATATACACAAGAGGAAGGGATAGACTATGAGGAGGTCTTTGCACCAGTTGCAAGGATTGAAGCTATAAAGATATTTCTAGCCTATGCTTCCTGCATGGGCTTCACTGTCTATCAAATGGATGTGAAGAGTGCCTTCCTCTATGAAACAATTGTTGAGGAGGTGTATGTAATGCAATCTCCTGGTTTTGAAGATCCAGAGAATCCAGACAAGGTGTATAGAGTCAAGAAGGCTATGTATGGCCTTCATCAAGCCCCAAGAGCATGGTATGGTACATTGTCCACTTATTTGGTGGAAAATGGATTTAAGAGGGGCACCATAGACCAGACATTATTTACCAAGAAGGCTGGTAAGGATGTTTTGCTTGTTCAGGTCTATGTTGATGATATGATTTTTGGATCTACCAATCCAAAGATAAGTGAGGACTTTTCCAAGCTCATGACAGACAAATTCAAGATGAGTGCAATGGGGGAGATGAACTTCTTTCTAGGGTTACAAGTTCAGCAGAAAGAAGATGGTATCTTAATCTCCCAGGATAAGTATGAGGCAGAGATCTTGAAGAAGTTTGGCTTTTCTCCACATGAAAAGAGGGCTACTACTCCTATGGATAGAGAACACCCTTGGGGAAAGATTGGAGATGGAAAAGTTGTGTATGTCAGGCACTATAGATCAATGATTGGTTCATTGATGTATCTCACAGCCTCCAGACCTGACATCATGTTTGCTGCGTGTGCATGTGCACGCCATCAAGTGACTCCTAAAGAATGTCACCTTTATGTTGTCAAGAGAATCTTTAGGTACCTAAGATGTTATCCCAGTCTTGGCTTGTGGTACCCAAAAGATTCACCTTTGGAGCTTGTTGCATACTCAGACAGTGACTATGGAGGTGATAAGTTTGATAGAAAATCCATAACTGGTGGATGTCAGTTTCTTGGGAGCAGGTTGATATCTTGGCAATGCAAGAAACAAACAGTGGTGGCTAATTCTACAACTGAAGCAGAGTACGTTGCTGCAACTGCTTGTTATGGATAAGTTTTTTGGATTCAGAACCAGCTGTTGGACTATGGGTATAATTTCATGCATACCAAGATATTTGTTGACAATAACAACACTTTATGCATTATTAAGAATCTTGTACATCATTCTAAAACAAACACATAGAAATTAGACACCATTTTATAAGAGATTGTTTTGAAAAGGGTTTAATTCAACCAGATAGGGTTGACACAGAAGAAAATGTGTCAGATTTACTAACTAAACCTTTTGATGCTGGAAGATTTCAATACTTGGTAACAAGTATTGGAATGATCAATCTCACATAATATGTGTTTTGGGGTCTTTTGTAAAAGTATGTACAGGATAATGCATTGTTATTGGTCTTTTTGAGGATTTAGATTTTCCACTATATTTTTCTAACACTGACAAAGGTTCCTTTACGCTGATAAGTGTTATTGTGACGTTGTCAGCAATATATTTGTCTAACGCTGACACATGTTTCCTTAACGCTGACAAGTGTTATCGGGGCGTTGTCAGCAACAATGTTAGTTTTGTGGTTTTCAATCTAAATGTGCAGGTGGTGTTAGCATTATACCATTGGATACAGAGTTGCTTATGGATCCTTGAAGAGTCATTTGAACATGTTTTTATTTATGGATGATGGTTGGAATTTTCTATTCCTATCTTGACATAATTTTTTTTTTATGTTCATGCATATTTTTGGCAACATATGTATCACAGTTTAATGGGAGGTTTTAGGAACCTTTAGGACTTTTGGGTATCCATATGATACTCTTATCATAATTCTAGATTGTGTCCACAGGTGAGTATGAGTTAGTTTTACTAAATCATGAGGCACTGTAGCATGCAAAGTTGATATACTATGCATGCTGCCAAGACATTTTTGGCCTAGAATTGGTTGTGGTCTGTTGGGAGACTTGGGAATGATTTTATCATGAGTTTTAGCTGGGAGTAACAAGTAATTTTATAAGGTAACTTAGTTGTTAAGAGTTTTGGTTAGCAAGGGACACTAGAGGACTGTTATGTCTATCTTGCATAAGCAAGTGTGCATAACTGGACAGTGCTTGCCGCCCTATAATAATTATCAACTTATATGTTATCTTCTCTAGGATAAATTACTTTTTTTAAGGTCATTTTTCATTTTTATAAATTTTTATTTTTGGACGCTGACAAGTATTTTTCCAAGCGTTGTTGTGACCAATTTAGACGCTGACATGGCTTTGGCAAACCTTGACAAGAATATAGCCGTTGAGTGTTGATGGGTTATTTTTGACCGTTGATACTCAATGGGACCCACCCAGTTGTTACTTTTTGACAAATTTTTGGGCCATAATTTTGGGAGTAGATAACTTTCAATTAATGCATGAGATAAACTTATAGCTTTTCAATATTTTCATGATTGTATTTTGAAAATAGTTGCCTAATTTTTGACCAATCACATGCATTTTTCTCTCCTATATATTTGGCTCCTATTTTAAACAGGGTACCTATCATTCTTGTCAAACAACATTTTCTCCTATACTTCATCTTTATCAATCATTCAAACAGCTTTCAACAATGGCACCAAAATTTAAACCAAGCGATTTGGAATTGGGATTCAGGAGTCAACACAACATGGTAGCATATTTGGACGCTGATGACACTCTGTTTCCCCAATATACACAAATGGTGGCGTATTTGAATGCATCCCCCATTAGGTATGCTCTTTCTCATGCTCCACTCATTCCTGTCACACATATTAAGCAGTTTTGGAACAATGTTAGTTCCTCAACAGTTAATAGAGTGACTACATTATCATCTATTGTTCATGGGCGCACATGGGTGGTTACTGAAGCTTTGGTTCGCCAAGCTTTGCATCTTGATGATGCTAATGGTATAACCATCCTCCCCATTCATGAAATAGAACAAGGACTAAGGGCTTTGGGTTATCCTTTCCCTGATGAGGGAACTTTAAACAAATATCATAAACAGGAGTTTCCCCCAGCCTGGAAGTACCTAATACATGTCCTCTTGTAATGTTTGAGTCCCAAGTGTACTGCACACAATGAGATCAATAGATCTATTGCTAGTGTTATTGTGTGCATTGCTACTGGGCAAAAGTTTAATTATTCTAAAATGATTTTTGAGGGCATGTGTAAAAATAAAGGGAACAAAATGACTTTAGCTTATCCCAGATTTTTACAAATGGTTTTTGATGTCCAAAGTTACTACACAAGGGATCATGATGATTTTTATGAGATCCCTGTGCAAAAGAAAGCAATTTTTACAAAGATGAACTCACCCCCACATCGTGACTTACCCCTAACCCCAGCTATGATTGCTGTCATTGAAGCAGCACAACCCCAACTAGACCCACAACCCCAACTTGACCCAATACTTGAACCTTTACCTTCACCACAACACATGCAAATTGACCAAGAACCCTTCGACGCTGACATGTTAAATGTTGGCGTTGACATGCCTATTTCAAACGTTGACACCAATCCTTCACAGACCCAAACACCCCTTAACCAACCCACATCCACCCAACCCACATCATCTTCTCCCCTACACAATATAGGTTTCAAAAACGCCAAAGGACTACTGGAGTGTTCTCCTCTAGTGGTCCTAGCCATATAGCAGAGAGAACCACCACCACAAGTGTGGTTGGTGTTATGGATGAGGCTGGGACTATTGGTTCTGGCTTAGAAGCTGGCCAAGACAGTCCTACCATCATTAAGACCTCATCCATGCCCAATGAATCTAACTTGGGAGGTCAAATACCCATTTTAGAGGAGGGCAGATTGGAACCAATGACATTAATGGAATTGACGGCTGTCTACATAAGCTTGCAAAAGCAAAATGCAGACTTGGTACAAGTTGTCAGCACACAAGGCCTTGAACTCAAGCAATTGAGGGAGAGGATGGTTATCTTGGAGAATGCTAGCACAAGGCGTGGGATCGAGGAATCTTCCAAAGGGGAGGATGAACAGATAAATGTGAGTGATAAGGGCTCACATGATGGTGAATCTTTGGGTGTTGCTGAGGCCCTAACGAGTTTGAAGAAACAACCAGGTTTTGATACGTCTCTAGTCACTCCTACAAACTTAAATGTGTCTTTTACAGCTATGTTGGAGGAAATTACAAGAGGCGTTGAGACAGGTATTTTGGGCGTTGACAAGCAAGATTTGAACGCTGACATGAGTATCTTGGGCGCTGACAAAGCAAAATTGAGCGTTGACAGACCTGCAGATGAGGTTGATGTATTCCAGTCATCATCCATCATCAAAGAAGTTTCTTCACAGGTATTACCATCTTCCTTACCCACCTTGGATCCATTAGATAAGGGTAAGGGTATTATGGTATAAGTAGATGTTCCAAAGAATGTAGCACAGATTGAGTTTGATAGAAGGTTGGCTGCACAAATTGTGGAACAAGAAAGAAAGAAGGTGTGTGAATCACCTTTTGTTGTCACTTCAGAAGAGCAAGAAGGAAGTGATGAAGCCAGTTCAGACTCAAGTGTAATGATTATTGAACAACAAGAAAGACTTGAGTATGGTGATGAGTTGGCAAAAGAGAAGTTAAATGAGTTGAAACTACAAGTTGATTTTGATATGCCAGAAGTTGTTCAGATGTACCATGCTTGGGAAGATAGGTGTATGGAGAATCCACATTTGACTATTTCAGACCAGATATGGGGTTTGGAGATTCTTCTAAGAGTACAAAAGGACTGCAAGGTAATTCTAAGACACAGAGCTAGAAATATTCTCTCATTATGGAGAAGGGATAGAAGGGAGTTGTACTACATGCTACTCAGATGTCATGGAACAGAATGGACTTATAAGAATTGATTGGATTGACATTTGAAGATTTGGAGTTCAAAGCTTATCCCATTTGGGTTAGAGTGCAGGAAGAAAACACTCTAAGACTTCTTTCTGATGAAAGAAAAGAAGAACTTGCAGAAGAAATGGAGCTTAAGAAGACAATGATTGTTCCTAGACCTGTGAAGAAGGGAGTCCCTCTTGAGTTTCCCAAAGATATGGATAGGTTGAATCCAAGTGAAGCTGTTATAAGAAGGAGCCTCAAGCTCTCACCATTGGAAGCTTCAGATATGGTACAAGTGTTACCACTTGATTCCAGAAACCCTATTATAAGCTATGAAGAAGATGAATGTGGGTTTTGGAAGATTGGCAGGTATGGAAAAGAGGTTCACACTTTTACCACTCTTATATCTTTGTTTGCAAGTTTTGATAGAGAAGACTTGGTAGACCTATGGATGTTGTTAGAGGCCAAGTATGAGACTGAAGATCCCACTTCAGTCAATGCAATAAAACTGTGGTCCACATTCAATAGAATGTGTGAACCAAGAGATGAAGATCCTACTATTTGGAAGGATCTTGAAGATGACCTCAGTGGTCTTCAATGGCGTTTGTATTCAGCTGCTGGTGTATATTACTTGAGTTCTACAAAGTTTGCTGAGTATCTTCTTGTAGATGCTCAGTATTCCATGTCCAAGGAAGTCTTGGAGAAGATGAAGACTACACAACTGGAAATTGATTATTCAAGTGACGTGGCCAAAGATTTGATCAGACATATTTATTACCAATATGATAAGTGAAGAAGTGTAAATCTTGCTTATGTTTTAGAGAGAGAAAGAGATAGAGAGATGGTGGATTAAACACAATTCTAGAGAGAGAAACAAGAGTAAACTATGTGAAAAATGATTAACCACACCACCCTCTCCATCAAAGGAGAGGGTTTATATACCCAAGCCCTTGTCATGGGCTTGGGCTTACTTTTGGGCCGGCCTACACATGTTGTAGGCTAGGCTTGTTCTTGTTTGATAAATAAAGAAAGTTAACTAAACTACGAGCTATTACATGGACTATCGTTGGAGTGACCGATCCTTCTTAATACGTAAAACGTATTTCCAACAATCTCCCCCTAAGGGAGGTCACTTCAAACAAGGGCATTACCCAAGTTACAATAATGAAATAAACCTAGCATACTATGCTTGTCTTGAGCTCGTAGTCTTCGTCTTTCTTTTCTTTTTTCTTTTCTGGTGAACATGCTGATGTGATCTTTGATATCTATCTTTAGCATCAATCTCTTGCCTTGATCTCGTGCATCCGTCACTTGTGATCTTCGCCTCTTCGTGACACCATGTCCCACATACTTATACCTTCGTAATTCTTGAAAGCTTCAGAGTTTGATACAGCGGAAGATTTAACTTTTAGGCTTTCTTGAATTAGATGAAATATTAAGTGCATAAAGTATAAGCATGCGGGGACGACTTCTTCTTGGATCCCGCAACGCCGCCGTCTTCAAATGCCGCAACATAAGTAGACACGAACGAAATGGCTTTGAACATTTCATTCTAAATCGGTAGCATTTTACCTCCGGTCGGTGAAGACCGTTGGACGATATTAGATATCGTACCCATGACGGATAGTTTCAATTAAGTAACTTCCTGACAGGATTTTGCGGGTAAACCCGTTCTCTTTATTCGACCGTCCAAAGCTAACTGCGAACATAAAGAGTGAATCATTTGGATAATAATATCCGCATGATTGAAGCCGTCAATTCTGATTCCTGGAACAAGTTTGATTCATTAAAGAATCGCACCATCGTTGCTTTCCAGTTGTCACGAGCTTGATTCGTATAGAATCTTGCAAGTTACCTACCAAGTGCTGTTAGAGGTTAACACTAGAAGGATTTCCACTCATCACTGTGAACACTAAGGTATCACTCTGAGTGTTCTGGCAAGATCACTGATATATTACGTAGAGGCCTGGAACGTGTTTAAATTCAGTTAAGAATTAAACAACTGTTGCTCTCCAGTTATCACAAGTTTGATTCATAAAGAATCGCCCAAGTCACCTACCAAGAGCTTTTTGATGTTCGCTCAAGAAGGATTTCAATCTTCATTGTAAATACTTTCGTATTACTCGGATGTTCAGGCAAGATCATGAAGATTTTGCGTAGGACTCTTAAGATCTTTCTTACTTTTCACAGTGTGTGAAGAAGCAAGGAAATATGAAAGTGTGTCCTAATGAGATATTTGATGATCTCAAATGGCTCTAGACTCGATCGTGCACTTTGGATTTTAGTGATCGGAGGCTGGAGAGGAGTGCCACCTTTTCAATACCAATTTATTCGGAGTGAATAAATCAATGGATAAATTGTTGTCTCCGTGTGATTAAAACAAATACCTTTTGAGAGATATCTGAGTTAGCTAGGATGGGTTGTGCATTGCATCACTGGGTCCATGATGTCTGTCTTCAATATCAAGAATCATTAAAATGATCTCAATAGCATATGTGTTGACCCGGTTTCTACCTAAAGTTGTAAGGAGGGCTTCTTTCTTTACACCCTTTATCTTTACAATTCTTTTTCATTCTTCAACCCCTTCAATGCTTACCAATACGTCATAACTAGCACCTTGTTGTGATTGTTCCAGTGCTAACTTAAGTACTTGGTCGGCATTCAGCTACGTTCACAATCTTTCTCCATCTTTCCTAAGGACTACTACTTCTAACTATGGAATGTCCTTGGGAAGATTTCTCCGGTTCTGGAAGAATCATAGGACTTAACCTATCCTACCATCCTTATATCACCACAATCTTCATCATCGTGAAATAAATAGGTTTTGGGTAAGTATATGTCACCATGAAAATCCATTTTGATATGCAAATCCATTTTGCTCCCCTTAACATATGCCTCGATATTTGAAAACATTTCGCACATGTCGGGATGAGCCAGCACATTAAGTCAAACCATTTGTGATAATATCCCATATTAAATCACATTTTCTCCCCCATATTAAAAATATTAACCCAATCGATGTTTTTAATATCAATTGATTTAATGAAGTTTTAACAAAGTTTTTGGGAAGAGGAATGCGAGTCCATTTTATCTTCATGATATCAAACGTATGAGATATGATACCGATTTGTAACATGATCACATATTCACCATATTAGAAAAGAATTGACAAGGTTGGACCTGATTGATGAGAACATCAGATGATAAGATCAAATGGTTCTTGTCAGCATGTGTTGGTCGCCTCGTCACGTCTGAAGTCATCTCTTGACACCACATGTACGATTGGTATTGTAGTCTTGACACCAACTTGTGAACTTGGCACGTTCGGCATCGAAGATTCTGAATGCTTGACAGTTGCTCCCCCTCAATTGTTGACCCGTGTTCTATTGAAAGAGTTGTAGTCGTCGGTTGAGTAGTCGCATCGTCGAGTATGTAGATACCAATTGTAGATAGCATGGTTGTAGAGATGATAGCTTCATAAAAACAAGACTTCTCTTGTTTTAACAAATAAATGCACTGAGGCGTACATGTGTTAGAACAAGTTATAAAGTAAACTTGATCTCTTACAAGGTTTTAAAGTAAACCTTGCCCGAGAAAATTAATTCCCGTTGTGAGCCAAAGCTTTCATAAGAAATACTTGACTTTAATGTGAAAATCGGGTTGCAGTCAGAAATAACTACAAGCCATTTAGGCATGTTTTATGAAATAAATACAACTTTTGTACGAACTCTATTTATGGCGCCGTGTCGATATTAATCAACATTTCTAAGGCCGTAAATATTATCGTACCAAAAGACATGCCTTTGAAAAATACAGTAAAAATATTTTTGGATTTTTATGAGTTTTTCAATTTTTATGGTTTTTATATGGTTTTATATTTTTGTATTTTGCTTTTGTGGATAAAAATATAAACAATATTTACAAATGATCACCAAGGATACGGAGAATAGTTTTACCACCACTATTCTTTCGCTTCATCTGCCAGTTCCTTTAGAGTCTCAGGCGAGAAAGTTCTCATTCCTAGCTTGTCGGCCAAAAATTCAATTCGAGCGTGATCTAAAGCCTTCGTGAAAATATCCGCCAATTGATACTCAGATCGGACAAAGTAAAGCTCGATTACTCCATTTTCCACTTGCTCCTTGATGAAGTGGTAGCGAATGTCAATATGCTTCGACAGGGAGAATTGAACATTGTTGCAGCATAAGGCAATTGCACTCTTGTTGTCGCAGTACATCGGAATTTTGTTGAAACCTAGACCATAGTCGGTTAATTGCGATCTCATCCAAAGAATTTGAGCACAGCAACCGGACATAGCTATGTATTCTGCTTCTGTACTTGAAATTGCAGCGCTTTTCTGCCTTTTCGATGCCCAACTGATTAGTCTATCTCCTAGTAGTTGCAAAGTTCCACTCATGCTACGCCTTGTATCTTGACAACCCGCGTGATCCGCATCTGCATATGCCATTAGTGCAATAGAAGAGTCCTTCGAATACCAAAGTCCCCGATTAATGGTTCCTTTAAGATATCGAAAGATCCTTTTAACAGTAGCTAAGTGTAACTCAGTAGGCCTAGTTTGATACCTGGCACACATACATATAGCAAACTGAAGATCAGGTCGACTGGCTGTGATATACAGAAGAGTACCGATCATTCCACGATAAAGTGTCGGATCAACGGCAACTCCATGTGGATCTGCATCAAGCTTAGTTCGTTCCACCATTGGAGTATCCACGGGGTCGCAAGATTCCATCTTATACTTCTTTAAGCGATTCAAGGGCATACTTGGATTGATTGATAAAGATGCCTCTGGGACTCTGAGATATCTGAAGACCTAAGAAGAATGATACCTTGCCCATCATTGAACTCTTAAACTTGGAAGACATGAGTGTCCCAAACTCATCCGATAAGGTTTGGGTCGAGGCTGCAAATATAATATCATCAACATATATTTGTACCATAATCATATCTTTACCTTGTTTCTGAATGAACAGCGTGGGATCCACCTTGCCTTTTGTGAAGCCTTGTGTAATGAGGAATTGTGACAATAGATCGTACCATGCGCGAGGAGCTTGCTTCAACCCATAGAGAGCCTTCTTAAGCTTATACACATGATTAGGATAATTAGGATTCACAAAACCATCCGGCTGTTGAACATAGACCTCTTCCTTGAGTTCACCATTAAGAAATGCCGTCTTCACATCCATTTGATAGACGATCATATTCATATAGGCTGCATAAGCGAGGAATAGTCGAATAGCTTCCAAGCGGGCAACAGGTGCAAAGGATTCCATAAAGTCGATGCCCAATAATTGCTTGTATCCACGAGCGACTAGTCTAGCTTTGTTCTTCAATATTCCACCTAACTCATCGAGTTTCACCTTGTAAACCCATTTCAAAGTGAGTAACTGCACTTGATCCGGACATGGGACAAGTTCCCAAACTTCAAGACGTATGAATTCGTTAAGTTCTTCTTGCATAGCTTCTATCCAACAGGATTGAGTAAAAGCTTGTTGCCATGTCTTAGGTTCAACTTCAGTGAGAAAAGCATCAAAGTGACAAAACAATGCACTTTCTTGTAACTGACTTCGTGTGGATACCGGACGATTAGGGTCACCAATAATAGAATCTATAGGATGATCCTTTGTCCACTTGCTGTCATGTTCACGAATCCATGGATTGGAGTAAACTGTAGAAGGAGCTTCCTCTGAGGTGGACTACCCGACTTGATTAGGGTCGGGAATTGGTACACCAAAGAATGGAAGTTCACGCATTTGAGCGAATTCCAAATCGTGATCATCATCATCCTGTTCATCATCAATAGGCATGACATGGGTAGTTGAAACATGTGTTGGTTCAGAATTATTTGTCGAAGGTATATCTTGACCAATTGTAGGTGCAGATGTATCAGATTGTGCTTCGGTTGCTGGAGCAACAACTTCGGTTACCGGAGCTATTACCTCAGGTTCTAGAGCGACAATACTGGGAGGAGTAAAGAATTCATCAAAGAACGGTTGAAAAAACGTATCCCATTCCTTCCTAGTAGGTGGTGTAAATGATGATGAAGTAGGGTTGTTTGGGACAAGACCAGAGCTAATGTTACTGGGTCCCATTTCATGAAGTACGGGTTCAGAGCTGCTTTGCTCAGAAGCCATTGCTGTCAGCTCATCAAAATCAACATTCATAGTTTCGAGGATCTTGCGAGAGTTACGGTTGTAGATTCGGTATGCCTTCTTTGCGGGTGCGTAACCAATGAAAATACCAATATCAGCCTTTGGTTGAAGTTTTCCCAAATTGTCACCATCATTATTTGGATAGCAAAGAGAACCAAATACATGAAGATATGATAAATCTGGTACTTTTCCATGGAGAAGCTCATAAGGTGTTTTACCATGGCGTTTACGAATTAGTGACCGGTTTTGGGTGTACACTACTGTAGATACTGCTTCTGCCCATAGAAACAATGGAGCCTTTGCGTAAATTAACATCGTTTGAGCAGCTTCCATAAGTGTGCGATTTCGCCTTTCAACGACGCCGTTTTGTTGTGGAGTACGTGCAACGGATGTTTCATGAGAGATGCCAACTTCTTCATAATAATCACGCAAGATTTGATTCACAAATTCGGTTCCATTATCTGTATGAATGCGTCGGACAGTAGTGTTGAGACACACTTGAATCATCTTGAGAAAGCCGATGATGAATTTAGGTGCCTCATTTTTTGCTTTATGAAATTTCACCCATGTAAACCGAGAGTAATCATCGACAATGACGAGGATGTACTTTTTGCCACTAAGACTTTCAATACGCATTGGTCCACAAAGATCCATATGCAAAAGATAAAGTTTCTCTTGGTTGGTGTCTTCCGTCTTGGGTTTATATGATTTCTTAGTGCTTTTCCCCATTGTACACGCGGAACACAAATGATCCTTGTGAAATGATAGTTTAGGAAGACCACGAACAAGTTCGTTTTTCGCCAAATGATTAATAGCGTCGAAGTTAAGATGAGATAACCGTCGATGCCATAACCATGACTTAGTCTTCGATGCTTTGGAGAGAAGAAATATGGGAGAGGCGGCCATCATGTCTTGTAGAGACAAAGTATACAAATTATTCCCTCGAGTACCTTTCAATAAATCAACCCCTTCCAAATTACGAATGAAGCAGGTATGCTCTCGAAAAGCAACTTCTAGGTTTGCATCACAAAATTGTCCCACAGAAAATAAGTTGTGACCGAGACCTTCCACATAATACACTCTTGAAATTATAACATTCCCAATATGATATTCACCATAACCCATTATCTTTGCAATATGATCATTACCAAATCGAACCGTACCAAGAAACTTGCTGACGAAATTTCTGAGCTGAGAGCGATCTCCGGTCATATGTTTGGAGCAACCAGAGTCCAAATACCAGAGAACAATTTGGACCACCTGTTTTCAATAATAACAGTAGACAATGCATTGGAAACTATTGGTTCCTGAGTGTTAGCAGATTTAGATATAGAATTATCAGAATTGCTAACATTTTTGAGACCCTTAGATTTCCTGCATTTTCTAATGTGAGTTTTAGCACTAACAGGTTTTACTGTTCCAACTTTCTTAGGTTTTGGATTATACGCCGGCACTACAGTGGGAGTAGACCTATTTAAAGGGCACTTGGTTCCTACAGTAGTGTCAGTGTTCCTAGTTAAAGGACACGCTTGTGTTTTGGTAGCCTGGGTACTCCTAGTTAAAGGGCACGCTTTCTTCACTTCAGTGGGAGTGATCCTAGTCAAAGGGCACGTATTTCCTACTATAGTGAAAGTTCTACCAGTGGGGCGCCACAACCAACCAACTTGGGTTAACACTTTCCCAGTCGGTTTCCATTCTAATCCATTTTTCCGGGCATGCATCTCATTCACATGGTCAATAAGGCAAGAATCATGACGACTAGAAAACATACATTCATTGCAATTCCAACATTTCAAATTAGAATTCACAGTAGGCTTAGAACGCTGCACAACCGCAGAGCCTTTAGGTTTAGCTACATGATTCTTTTTATTCAAAACAGAAATAACATTCCTAGGATGGGCTTCTACTTTCTTCTTCACTTGACTACTAGATGGGGGAAAGATCCTATCATTCTTCTTGTTTCGTTTAAACTTAGATCTTTGAGCCATAGTAGTGGTGCTTACTCCTGTAGAAGGCAACACGGGAATATTAGAAGCTGGTTTTGATTCCGCCTTATCTTTAGTGACCAATGTTTGAGAAGGTTTAGTCCTAGGGCCCTTGTTTAGTGGTGTGACAGCTATAAGGTTCCTTTTGATTGCACTAGAGGACGCTGCTGAGATAGTGGCTGCGTTATCCACAACATTCTTACCTTTTAGGGTACGAAGTGTTTCCTTTAACTCCGCCAAGACCAGATTCTTATCACAAATTTGTTCCCTCAAATCAGATATTTCCACCGACTTTCGATTCAATTGTTCAATCAATATATGATTCTGTGCAGTGGTATCAACACATGCGGGCTTTACTGAATTGAAGAGTCGTGTATTTTTCTGTTTTAAGTTATCAACTTTGGACAAAATCTTGGAAACTCGATTATCTAGATCAAGTTTAAAATTCTCAGCGGCCTCAAGTACGTTCACACAGTTAAGCTCCTTAGATTTCTCTATTTCTATCGGCAAAGATTTAGCAACTTTGTCACTTGGCTGACGCTGTTTTGATTGTAAATTCAGTCGAATATTCTTTTCAAAGTTTGCATCATCAATATTAACACCTTCGGATGACGTTTCAAAGATCTCTTGAATAAATTGTTGCTTGCATTCAAGCGAAATACAATGTGTTTGAATCTCATCAAAACGTTTTGAAAGCGAAGAATATGAATCTCGAAGCTTTAAAAACTCAGCGTCAGATTCGTGACAATTACCATCTACCACATTATCCACAGATTCAACATTATGCACAATAGAATCATTATCAACACTTTTATTCACACAGACAGAAACTATATCATGAGACATCACTTGCTTTAGAAGCAAATCATTTTGGCGTGAAACCCGTTCTATTTCAAGTAAACTGTTTTCATAAGCATCTTCCATTTCATTGAAAACACGTCTAACTTCTTCTATTTCCAAAAACAAATCTTGATCAATATTACGAAGATAAGATTTAACATTGTCTACAAACGGAACAATTTCATCTCGAAACACAGCTCTAGTGTGATCAAAGTTCCATTCACCTTCTGTTATGGCCGTAGCCGTCGTACGTTCCAAAATGACCTTGTCAAAATCGGCTAAGTGTTGGTGAACCGCATTTAAGTTAACGGACGCCTTACTTACCGGTGGGATTAACTTCGTTAAATCCTTTTTGACAAGTGTAAGAGACGTAATAGGAAGGTTTTCATTTGACAAACTTTGGGGCACAAGAACTGTTAATTCTGCTAATTCCTTTTGTAAGCGAATGCGTGTCTTTTTCGAAAATTGATCTTTGTTGTGTTGATCATAATCAATTGTATGGAATTTTGAAAGCATTTTAGAATGAGTTTCATCCGCAAGTGATTGTGTCTTCTCAGTACTACGAACATAAGGTGCTTCTTTCGATTTGCCAATTATGGTCATATCATAAAGACCGGGAATATATATTCCTGAGCTTGTTTTGCATAACCGGGATTAGGTGGTAAATCTTGAAGACGCTTAAGTTCAAGTTCTTTAAATGATTTAGTTAAAAGATGAACCTTTACTGTGGAGCGTATTGTTTTAAAAGCTGTTGTTCTTTAAATTTGAGAAGTTTGGTAGCATTAATTTCCGATTCAACCTTTTTAGACTCGAGAGTTTCGAAATCCATTTTAAGTTTCTGAAAATCATTAACAACCGACTCTTTTGCTTTTAATTCATTGGAAAGATTAGCTTTTAATGATTCTATTTCTTTCAAGTGTTCAATCTTTTCAAAACGAAATTGGTCAAATTCAGAACATGTTATTT